>QRFJ01004453.1:0-89509 GCA_006176705.1 Cocos nucifera
TCTCACCGTATCCGGAATATTGAGCCCAACTCATCCTCCAGCCATAGCATCCAATGCCTAATAGACATGGTTGCGTCTTCCCGGTGCAACTGAGCCACTGTATCCAGCCGAGAACAATCAACCCTGGAAGGG
Source organism: Cocos nucifera (assembly GCA_006176705.1). Taxonomy (NCBI): domain Eukaryota; kingdom Viridiplantae; phylum Streptophyta; class Magnoliopsida; order Arecales; family Arecaceae; genus Cocos; species Cocos nucifera. The sequence continues at coordinate 133 of QRFJ01004453.1, forward strand.
CCGCACGTCTACAATGGTGGAAGACCTCGGACTTAATCTTTTCTTAGGGAGAATTGATTCAGGTCTCATTAAACTAGACTTGGCTTAGTCATAACAATTATACTAACCTAGTGGCATGGGTCCAGCTCGGATTATTGACCACCTCAGATCAGAACTGTGTCAACAGATATGGCCAGGTAAGTGAGACGGTGGAAGGAATATGCCATTAACTCATACAAGAATGCATTCAGGTCGAGTAGCTTCCAATTAAAAACCAGTCGGTCGTCTGTGCCAAACTTACCTTAGACACCAAATTATTGAGTCAGAACCAATTGGGTTAGCCTACAATCCAGACTCTAACCTCTGAGCCTAATTAGGTCTTGCTTGATCGTGACTCGATCTTGACCCTGACTTAATCCTATTAGGCTGGTCAATTTAAGCATTGTTGATCCCATCTAACCAACTCTTGATTCGGTTTGATCAACCGCTTAGACCTAATTGAGCTACCCAAGCCCGAACCCAGTATTATGAATATGTCTTAGATCTGAAATTCTCAATTTTAGACCTAATTAATATTCCATAAACTTAATTCTTAATTAAGTTGGGTTCATAAATAAAATATGCACAATAAATCCTAGGGTTTCAGGATCTAGGGTTTTACAGAAAGTAAGTTTTGGGTTTCTGATTAAGGACGAACACGCAGCACCCCTACACGTCATAAGAACACCCCATCGAATGGGAAGAGAGGGCCTTTAAACCCTTCTTCATTCTTATGATCGGACGGCCAAGAGGAACGCCTTAATCAGGAACATGTAAATCTACAAAACAGTTATAGATCTATATCATATATCTCATATACAAATTTAGATCTAATCAAGGCATATTTTGCATACATCTCATGTATCAAATCATGCATGTTTTTAGATCTAAATTATCTCATAATAACTAAAAAATTAGATTTAAATTGATCTAATCAAAATAAATCTAATCTAGACAATTATGTAGAACTATTCTACAACTAGTCTAGGCATGCATCAATCATATCTCATATGATATTTAAAATAAATAATTTTTTATTTGCTGTATCAAATGTTATTATAACACTTAATAATATCAGAAAATAGTAAATAAGAAGATCTAAAATATGAATTAATCAGATTAAATCAAAGACATGCAAAACTATTCTATAGAACTATTCTATTCTAGAACTAGTCATGCATATCTTCATGTTCTTAGATCCAAATCATTTAATTTTAATTTTTCTGATTTCAGATCTGATCACATCTCATGTGACATCTGAAATCAATTTATTTTCTAATTAAAATAAAATTAAAATTAGATCTAAATAATTTAGAACCATGGCTCTGATACCAGTTGAAGGGAAATCCTGATTTTTCGGTCCAGGTTCGTCCAGATCTGATCAGATCAAGAGATATATTTCAAAAATTTTCTCTTGATCTCAATCTGATCTTGATATGTTTCAGATCTGATTCTTGTTATTTTAATAAAATAAAATTAAAAGATAAATTAAATCAAATTTAATTTATCTGATCTGGGTAATCCTATTACCCTGTTGATGATCCTGTTTGCAGCGGAAGGTTCTGGATCTTAGCCACGCAAGCGCCTGGCCTCTACCGGTATCCACTCAGGTTGGATCTGGAGATCCTCTTCTTCTCTATCACACCTCCAAAAATTAGATCCGGATCTGATCTGGAGGATCTTCAAAACTCTTTTGAAGATCTGCAGTCGTCCTTTTGCAGCAGCACAGCCTTCTTGCTTTTGATCGCCTTTCCTTGATCTGAATCGCACCAACCTAAAGTCCAAAACACCTTTTGGACGTGGAGAGCAAGGGGAGAAGAAGCTATGGCATGGAGAAGGAGGGGAGAGGAAGCCTTGGGGCGTGTCTAATTGCATTCTCATTAGGGTTGGGCGCAGGGTCTTATTTATAGACCTCTTGTGATCCAACTCCTCTTCCTCTCAACCAATCACAACCCTTTGTGAAATCAGATCTAAATCTGATTGGTTGGAATAGAGACCCCTGGATTCCTCCTTAGAGGGTGCCTAAGACCAGTCAAAGTTGGTTCTTAGAAGAACTCTAATTAGAATCCAAAAGGGAGGTGGAGTCCTTGTCCAACAAGGACTCCTAGGCGCCTCCTACTTGGGCTCACGCCACCCTTGGCGTGCGCCCTTCTCCTTGCCAGGTTCTGGTAAGGGGAAAGGCCCCCACCAGCTCTCCAATAGGTGCATGACATGTGGTCAAAAGTCAAAAGGTCAATGGTCAACGTTTGACCAGTCAAAGGTAGACTTTTGACCAAAGTCAAAGAACAAGAAATGGCAGGTGACCAAAAATGGCAGGTAATGTCTTACAAATAAGACAACCTATTCTGACTTGGACAACCTCCAGTCAGACCATATGAAGGCCTCTGATTGAGCACAAACTCCTTTGGCTCAGTTAGGATAACTTATTTGTGATAGTAAAAGAAGAACGTTAGGTTCAATCGAGTGCTAGCACGATTTCCTTGAACCTAATTGAATCTCATTCAGATCAATTGAACTAGATCAGTTCAATTGATGATCACCAGATTCAAACCCTTATTTGTGTGACCCAGTTAGGTTCAGTTCTGCATGGTAATGGGATATGTCATGATCTCTATCATAGACATCATCGAAACTCCTTTCGATGGATCAGAACTCTTCTGATTCGAATAGCTAGAATGATCGATCATCTAAATCATTCTAATTGCTCCCAAAATCCACCAGTGACACCTAGCAGTATATGGTGGCAACCCATCAGAGCTGAATGCGAACCTCTTGGTGCAGCTACCTGTGTGATTCAGTTCTTCTATCTTGAACCCCGATCAGATTAGGGTTAAGGTGAACTCGTCAAAACCTAGTCTCTATCATATGATATAATCATTCGATAGCCAATATGAAAATCTAAATAGAAACTCTTTCTATTATTTCACTCTACCATGGCCATGGATTTCTGGACTTGATTCTCATGATCATCATAGGGCTACTCCTCTACCACCGATGTAGATAGATTCCATCTTGATGCAATCTAGTTCCTACAATAAACATGCTATAGCCAACATACACCTCAGGGTTCCATATGGCTAGGAGATCGAGTAATGGTGTAGTCAAACTATAACACCCTCAAGGTGAACTGCCGATGCATCTCAGGTCAAAGAACCAGACACACTACTATAGCATCGAGTCAGTCATTGACGAGAAGGTAGACTTCCTAATGACTACTCGAGGTGGTCACGCTCAGTGCCCTCGTTCTCTAATGAGTACCTGTACTCTCGCTCCGGTGTCTCCACACCGTAGACTCAAGACTCATCTACTAAAGAGAAGCGATCGTACACCAACCTTCCGGATCAATCACCATCCTCGTGATGATCCTATGGTCGGGAGCTGTTTATGAGTTAATAATGATTATTCATGTCTTAAATTTTCAACTCTTGAAAATATGAATTATCATTACCATTAACTCAAAGGATGTATCACAGACACTAAATACACATGTGTGATAGAAAATAACCCATTTCATTAATTATAGTCAAAATTATAATTTTGCCCCTAGAAGTGTATTACAAGTGTCAGCCAATTTTGGCTTCTAGGGCACATATATCTAACAAAAAACACTAGACTTCTATGAAATGTATCCTTAAGTACTTAAGAAGAACTAAGGATATGATGTTGGTCGTTGGTAACGGAGAACTCCAAGTCCAGAGATACACAGACTCAGATTTCATGTTTGATATAGATGATCGAAAGTCGACATCTGGAAGTTTGTTTGTGTGCAATGGTGGTAATGTCAGCTGGAAGAGTTCCAAGCAAACCGTGATAGCAGACTCCACCATAGAAGCAAAATATATTGCTGCATCAGAGGCTGCGAAGGAAGCATTCTGGTATAAGAAGTTTGCTGCAGAAATCGAAGTAATGCCATCAAATGCCATTCCTCTATACTACGATAATAATGGCACCATAGCCCTTGCTATGGAGCCAAGATCTCACCAGAAATCCAAGCACATTGAACGGCGATACCATCTCATCCACGATTACCTCGAGAAGAGTTACGTCGAGGTCAAGAGAGTGAACTCCATAGACAATATGGCAGACCCACTTACAAAGTCGTTGGGACAATAAAAGATCGAAGCCCACCTCGAGAAGATGGGACTTAGACTTGTAGCCAATTGGCTTTAGGACAAGTGGGAGATTATTAGATATATGTGCCCTAGAAGCCAAAATTGGCTGACACTTGTAATACACTTCTAGGGGGCAAAATTATAATTTTGACTATTATCAATAAAATGGGTTATTTTCTATCACATATGTGTATTTAGTGTCTGTGATATATCCTTTGAGTTAATGATAATGATAATTCATATTTTTAAGAGTTGAAAATTTAAGACATGAATAATCATTATTAACTCATAAAATACTTCCGACCATAGGATCATCACGAGGATGGTGATTGATCTAAAAGGTTGGTGTACAATCACTTCTCTTTAGTAGATGAGTCTTGAGTCTATGGTGTGGAGACATCGGAGCGAGAGTATAGGTACTCATTAGAGAATGAGGGCACTGAGCGTGACCACCTCGAGTAGTCATTAGGAAGTTTACCTTCTCATCAATGACTGACTCGATGCTGCAGTAGTGTGTCTGATTCTTTGACCTGAGATGCATCGGTAGTTCATCTTGAGGGTGCTATAGTTTGACTACACCATAACTTAGTCTCCTAGCCATACGGAACCCTGAGGTGTATGTTGGCTATAGCATGTTCATTGTAGGAACTGGATAGCATCAAGATGGAATCTATCTACCTCGGTGGTAGAGGAGCAGCCCTATGATGATCATGAGAATCAAGTCCAAAAGCCCATAGCCATGGCAGAGTGAAATAATAGAAAGAGTTTCTATTTAGCTTTTCACATCGGACCTGAATCGAATGATTACATCATATGACAGAAACTAGGGTTTGACGAGTTCACCTAAACCCTAATCTGATCGGGGCTCAAGATAGAAGAACTTAATCACACAGGTAGCTGCACTAAGAGGTTCGCATTCAGCTCTGATGGGTTGCAACCATATACTGCTAGGTGTCACTGGTGAATTTTGGGAGCAATTAAAATGATTTAGATGATCGATCATTCTAACTGTTCAAATCAGAAGAGTTCTGATCCATCAAAAGGAGTTTCGATGATATCGATGATAGAGATCATGACATGTTCAATTACCATATAGAATTGAACCTAACTGGGTCACATAAATAAGGGTTTGAATCTGGTGATCATCAATTGAACTGATCCAGTTCAATTGATCTGAATGAGATTCAATTAGGTTCAAGGAAATCGTGCTAGCACTCGATTGAACTTAACGTTCTTTTTTTACTATCATAAATAGTTGTCCTGACTAAGCCAAAGGAGTTTGAGCTCAGTTAGAGGCCTTCACTTTATTTGATTGGAGCTTGTCCAGATCAGAAAAGGGTTGTCTTATTTTGCAAGATAGTACCTACCATTTTGGTCACCTGTCATTTCTTGTTCTTTGACTTTGGTCAAAAGTTGACCTTTGACTGGTCAAATGTTGACCATTGACACTTTGACTTCTGTCCATGTGTCGCGCACCTATTGGAGAGCTGGTGGGGGCTTGTCCCCCTACCAGAACCTAGCAAGGAGGAGGGCACATGCCACTAGGAGGGCGCACGCCAAGGGTGGCATGCGCCCAAGCTGAAGGCGCCTAGGAGTCCCTGTTAGACAGGGACTCCATCTCCTTTTTGGATTCCAAATAGACTCCTCCTAAGAACCAACTTTGACTGATCTTAGGCACCAACTAAGGAGGAATCCAAGGGACTCTATTCTCATCAATCAGATTTAGATATGATTTCACAAAGGATTGTGATTGGTTGGGAAGAAGAAGAGTTGGATCACAGATAGTCTATAAATAAGACCCTACGCCCAACTCAAAGAAAAATTGAAATTCCCACGCCGAGGCTTCCTCTCCTCTCCTCCTCCATGCCAAAACATCTTCTCCCTCTCCTCTCCACATCCCAAAGTAGTTTGGGTTCTTAGTTGGTGCAATCCAGACAAGAGAAAGGCGATAGAAAGCTAGAAGGCTGTGCTGCTGTGAAGGACAACTGCTGATCTTCGAAAGGTATTTTGAAGATCCTCCAGATCAGATCTAGATCTAATTTTTGGAGACATGATAGAGAAGAAGAGGATCTCCAGATCCAGTCCGAGTGGATATCAGTAGAGGTCAGGCACTTATGTGGCTAGATCTAGAACCTTTCGCTGCTTACAGGATCATCAAATGGGTAATAGGATTACCCTACATCAAGGTAAGTTAAATTTGATTTAATTTATCTAGATTTTATTTTTATTATTAGAATAATAAGAATCAGATTTAAGACATCTCAGATCTGATTTGGATCAAAGAAAAAAAATTTTGAAATATATCTTTTGATCCGATCAGATCTAAACGAACTTGGTCCAGAACATTAGGATTTCTCTTCAGTGCACGCTTAGGATGGCGTGCGTCCATGGATAGGGATGCCTGGAGTCTCATACGAATGGGACTCCAGGTTGCTTCTTAGATTCAAACTAGGTGATCCTCATCTATAGACTTTGACTAGTCTTAGGCGCGATCTAAGGATGAATTTATGGGTCTCTCATCTAATTGGATCAAGTAATGTCATCCCATCAATCAAATTTAGATCTGATTGCACGAAGCAATGTGATTGACCGGGGTGATGTGGCACTACATGGCGCAGTAGGGTCTGTATAAAGACCTATCTGCGCCCAACATTAGAGACCCTTCTCCTAGCCATACCCTAAGGCTGTCCCTCTCCCTTCTCCATGTCACCTTCTGGCCATCTCTCTCCTCTCCACGCCTAAGAAAAGTTGGGCTTCAGATTAGTGCGATTCAGGCAAGAAAAGGCTGACGAAAAAAGAAGAAGGCAGCACTGCTGTAGAGACGACTGCTGATCTTCAAAAGAAGTTTTGAAGATCCTCCAAATCAGATCTAGATCTAATTTTTGGAGAAAAGAAAGAGAAGGAGAAGATCTCAAGATCTAGTCTGAGTGGATACTGGTAGAGGTCAGGCGCTTGCGTGCCTAGATCTAGAACCTCAGGGCTTCAGTAGGATCATTAATGGGTAATCGAATTACCCAATATCAAGGTAAAATTAATTTAAATTTAATTTAATTTAATTTTTTATTTATCAAATTGTAAAATTAGATCTAAAAAATATCAAATTTGATTAGGATCTAAGAGAAAATTTTTGAAATATGCCTTTCGATCCAATCAGATCTGAACAAACCTAACCCAAAAAATTTAGGATTTCCCTTCAGTTATCATATAAATATCTTGCCTAGCAACAGTTTGCTTATTTCCCTACCTATTAGGATCTAGGAAGGCAATGTACTGAGGATAGTTTCTCTTCTAGTGCCTCCGCTTCTTGCAAAAGAAGCATTCAACTTGACTCTTATTGGACTTGATCTTCTTGGTCTGGCCCTGCACTGATGTCCCAGCCTAAACTTGCACCTTCTTTATTTTCTTCTTCTTGTTCTTCTTTCCTTTTCTAAATGGTCAAGAATCAGAAGACGAACCTCCCATTAAGTTCACCGACTCTTTATGAAGCTGGTGATCCTTCTCAAAGTTCTAAAGTAACCCTAGTAAGCCATGGTAGTTTACTTCAGCCTTTGTAATTCTGTAATGATTAAGGAAAGAGAGATAGGACTTTGGCAGTGAGTTGAGTATTACATCTTTTCCAATTTGTTCATGCAAGAAAAAGCCAAGTTTGCTTAAGCGCTCTATCAGCTCAATAATATACAGTACATGATTATTGATAGAGGCTCCATCCCATATTCTGGCATTGAAGATTGCGCAATAAGTCTTGTGCCTCTCAATGTTATCGGGTGTGCTAAAAGAATCATCCAACACTTGGAGCATTTTATTTGGTTGAACTGTCTCAAACCTATGACTGAACTCATCGCTCATCATAGCCTGCAAACGTACCATGGTTTAGTCACTGAGCCACTTTTGATAAGTGTCTTTGACTATTCCACATGCATTGGTAGCTGGCTCCTCAGGTGTAGGATCCATCAGCACATATAGGATCCATTCATGCTCCAGGACAATCTTCAACTTTCGATACCAGCTACCGAAGTTAGATCCTACCAACTTATCATTGTCCAATAATGATCGGAGCGATAAGAAAGTGGCCATATCTGCACAAAGAAAAATCCAAATCTAATTAGTAATTGATTCATTAAACCTAAAGATTTGAACTTTAATCAAAAGGTTTCTCCCACTATTTTATTTGAATTGGTAGCCTCTACCTCCAATTCGGGGAATTACCCTAATTCTTTAGTGGGTACTAGAATCCACATTGATTGTACATGAGCCTAACTTTGGTTAGCCAACCCATGTACATCTAAGGGTAGTTTCATAATCAATTGTTTCTCCAAATAATTTTTAGTAATTAAATTTTGCCCCAGGCCCTGATCAGTTGGCTTTGGCCTTCTCAGAAAAGGATCCAGTTAGGTCCAACCATTAACATGACCATACTTGGTCCATCCAATCAATGAATGATCAGGCACAAGTTTTGTTGGCCCATCTGACCACCATTTAGAAAGATGTATCCAAGAGATCATATAATGAATGATAATTCCATCAATCGATAAGCACCAGGCCTTTAGGCCTCCAATGATTATCCAACTGATGAACTCATTATCATCCACTTTAATGGAAAGCTATGATCTAGTTATCATATAACTATTTTATTTTAGGGATCTAATAATTTTAGAGGATTTAATTTATAGAAGTGAGTAGGTCAGATTAACTAGCTTATCATGATTCTCCCACTAACATCACCAAGTCAGCTTAAGGAAGATCATTAATAGGCTGGTCTTGGAGCACCTAAATCAGTCAAACTGATTTACCTAGCTGACATGGGTTAGCTCGAATAGTTAAGCAATCTGATCATATAATCTCACTAAGAGGACAGGTAAGTTCGATCAGTGGATGGGTCTACCAAGCTTGCCTTAGACACCATCAAAAATGGCCAAGTAAGCGAGCTGCCAATTAAAAACTACTGGTCTGGTTTACCTTAGATACCAACTGATTTAATTAGTTTCAATTAGATCAATATAATAGTTCATGCTAGACCGCATAGCCAAGAATCAAATCCATCTTAGGTCTTGTTAAAGATATGGACTTGACCAATTACAACTTTGCAATTGATCTAGAGAATCCTTGACCTAATCTAAGACAACAATTGATTAGATTTAGTCAATTCTCTAATTAAGTCCATTCTTTAATCTAACTCTATGTCTAACCCAATTAATAGACCTAATCCCCATTAACCCATTAACCTAATGTGTTATGATTCGTGTCATAGGATCTTCATCAATTTACAATCCTAGAACCTAATCAAACAACTTTTTAATTCTTAATTAAGTTTTGGACTGAGGGTTGGGATTTGGCTTTTTGAAAATAGTTTTTATATTTATAAAATATTTTTATAACATGATTCTATCAACTAAGTTGCATGTTTGATTCATAATCAATATGCAAGTAACATAAATATGAATCTACTTTAGATCTAATCTAAATAGGTTCATGTAATTGAAACAGTATCAATAATAATCAATCATAAATCTTTCTAGATCAAATCTAACATATTTATGAAGATTAAAACTAGATTAAAATATTTTTAATTAGATCATAAATTTTTTTAGATCTAATTTAAAATTTTATGATCAATATTTTAGATCAGCACGTACTAGTACAACCTATTCACTGTAAGGGGTAAACCTTACAATAGGACAACCTTATGGTAGTCTATGCAATCTAAAATATTTTATTTTTAGATCTAAAATTATTTTAAATCTAATAAATTATAAATAAAATTATATCAAATCTAATAAATTTATGATTAGAGTTAGATCATCACGAACTAGGACAACCTATTCATTGTAAGGGATAAACCTTACAGCAGAACAATCTTATGGTAGTTTGTGAGATCTATTTTTTTTTAATTTTAGATTTAATAATTAGATTATAAATTAAATCTAATCTAAAAAATAATTTAAACATACATAAAAATCATGTAATAACAACCTTGCTCTGATACCAATTGATGGAACCAGATTTAGGGTTTTACAGGTAGATCTTGAAAATTTTTTCAAGATCTTTATAGCAGAAGACTTAAATAAATTAAATATTTATTGAAATAAATATGTAAATAATTAGATCTTAGATCTATTACATGATCAAGGTATGATATTAAATCAAAAATTAAAATCAAATAAGAAAGTAAAAGGTTGATCAAATCAACCTAGAACTACACTACATCAAATGTAGGTATGATGTTAATAGATCAGATCTATTACATGAGCAAGTTTGACATTCTAACTTGCTGATCTAGGCTTGAGGATAAAGTTATAAGTTGCAAGCATGTCTGGCCTCTAGGAGTCATCCACACAAGCCTATGATCTCTAATCTGAAGTCCGATGCATGAAATCAGCACAGCATGCTAGTACTATGCTGATCTTTCTTCGACGGTCAATTTGATGCTCTCTTCTTTAAAATTTAGACTCTCTAAAATATGAAAAGAAAGATAAGAGTTTATTGTTCTAAGACTCTCTCAGAAAAACTCAAGAAAAAGGAGGAGAGATTGAAAATAAAATATCCCTAAAAGAAGACCCTCTTCTTCTTCTCTTTTCTCTCACCTAGACACATAGTTTGATGCCTATGGAACCCCCATGCCCAAGGATCCTCTTCCTCTAATTTTTACACACCCTAAACCTCTCCCAAAGCTCTATATTTTATAAAAAATCTAGAATAAAATTCATCCAATAAATAAAGAAAAAGAAGAGTCTAAGTTAGATCAAAATCCTAGACTAGGAATGTCCAAATATGGGAAGTTGTTGGGGTGCCCAACTCTTGGGCGCCTCCTCCATAATTATTGGCATAGACCAGAAAGGAGGGGTGCATAAAAAAAGAGATTATTTTCATAGAATAAGAGAATAATTAATTAAAAGAGGGGGCAGCACTCAAGGAAATGTGTTTTGGTCAACAAGGATTTTATCTCATAGAATCCTAAGCAAAACTAACTCCTCTTTTGACTTGGTCTTCCAACAAATTGCCTTATGAGAAAAGGAGGAGAGAAAGAGAGCATGAGAAGCCATGGGAGTGGAAAATTTTTACATAAGAAATAAAATAAAAAGGGCATGGGGCGTGAGGATTAAGTGGTGCAAGTGATAGGAAGTCCTAGTTACACTAGGACTCTTGTTTTGACTTGGTCAAACAAGATATTTTAATCAAATAAAACCAAGATTAAATCATTATAATTAAATAAGAATCTAATCTATTTAGGAACTTAATTTAATTAAATTAAATTAGATTTAATTCTAATTTATTTTTTAATTAAATTAGAAAATTGGGTTAATCCGAGTCCTAGTTAGACTAAGACTAGTTCTTCCTTGCACTTGGCTTATCTAATAAATCAATTGAACTTGATCCAATCAAGTCCAAACTAAATCTAATTAAATTATATTTAATTAGAGTTAATCTCAGCCTATTGACTTAACCAAATTAAGCCAATTGGCAATCTAATTGCTAATCAATCCTCCTGTAATACTTGCACTAGGTTAAACACCAATCGTATTGATTGTTTAATCCTAGAACGATTCTTAATCATTAGTCAACCAACCGATCAGATCATAAGCTCTAATATATGTGACCTCATAGGTCTGAATCTAAGTTAGTAGCATAGAAGTACATTTTTATACCAATCAAAGTGACCATTTAGCAATGATACCCGATGGCCGGATAGGTCGAAGATGTAGAACATCATCCTTAGAACCCATACGGATATAGTTTCCATATAATTCATCCCCTTGATCACAATGATCATAAGACACCTCAAAGTTCAACTATCAACTCTGATCAGGTTGTCGACATTGTATTTCAAAATATCAAATCCATCTGATGGATTACCATGGCCAAGGTTTTGCTATATTTAAATATAGTGATATATTCTTCTCCAACTCTTAGAATGGTCAATTCCATCTTGATCATACTCCAACTTTACATGTACTTGACTGTGCCCAGAAGCCTTCTATTACTGAATTAAAAATTTAGTTAGTCTAGTACCAAAGCACAGTGAGTTGCTTGCAAGTCACTGAGGTGATCTTAGATCTAAGGGATACTTATACCTATATCCCATCAGAGACATTCTCGATTGCAAAATACTCTGGAGTTGATCACGTTCAATGATGATGTACCCATACATCTCACCTGTATGCCATACCTGTGTCTTCACACTCCTTGGTTAAGAGGACAACCAACCTATATGGCATATAGCAACCTATGCTCGATAGACGCTATTGTCCTAATTAACAATCTATCATTTGATTGTGAACAAATTTAATGACTAATCAATAAATCCTCTCTTTATCGAAACTAAACAATCCTAAGAACTTCATCACAATAATGGACTTCATTAGAAGATGTAAACTTATGATGAAAAAGATGCCAAAATATTTTTATTAATTAATAAATTAATTATAATTATAAAATAGCTCAACCATCAATAGACTGATGATTGGCTTTGGGACATAATTTCCAATAATTATAGATCTTCATCAACCACTCCCAACTTGCCATGCATTTCAATCATCATGCTTGCCCTAAATGCCTGATAGAGCAATTATTGCACCATACATGGAGCTATATGCTGGACGAGTTTTCAAAAAAGATGCATCTTTTCAGGTCATTTAGCATTAAGAAGCTTCGATGCCAACTCAGAAAAGGCCAATTTGTCTCATCTCTTAAGAATGGAAAACTAGCGAAGGACTTTGGCTATTGCAATTTTTGTACTTCATTCAAAATTTGAATTCGAGAGTAGGAAAACAAATGTTAGAGGTAAAACAACCCTCGTTGAAGTTCGGATGATCTCCACCGCATGGATACTAGACGACCTCCCCTAACATGGATGACCTCCATCTGACCACTACAAAGCCCATCTATGGCATGATGAACTTTGATCGATCGAACTAAAATAGAACAACCAAACTTTCTCATGAATTGAATGTTTTGTCAACCCTGTATTAGGGACCCAGCAGGCAGAACTTCCTTCTAGCTGAACTTCTTCCAGTCACCTAGTAGATTCCATCTGGCCAAACTCCTTCCAATCACCTAGCCTCTCTCCAATTGCCTAGCGTAGTCCATCTGGCCGAACTCCCTCCAGTCAGACTCCAACCAATCGGATGGACTCAAATTATAAGAGGACCTCATTGGCAACACAAGTTCATGCCCCAACTCAGCCAGTATCAGTCACTTTGCAGATGATCTTGAAGATGTCCGAACCTCTCTAGATCAGTGAGACTTAGAGTTCTTCACATTCATGGCTTACTCACATGTGCAGAGGTCCTATCTGAACTCTAATTGTTAATCTCCAACGGACTGACAAGTCATGACAAAGAACATTACTCTCCATAACAAACTCCACATGTCTCGAACGGCCTACTAGCAGGCAGTTATGACTATCATTATCAGTTTGTTACATGCTTTGTCTATATAAAGGATCCTTTAGATACGTTTACTCTCTAAGCTCTCATCTCCATCTTAATTCTCTTGAGCATTCTATTTTTGTTGGCTAGAGAACTGCCTTGAGCATCGAAGGATCTTACTAGAGCCACCCACCTCTAGTTTGGACTTCCTCTTGCAGGTCCCATCGGCCATCTTATCTCCATCCACTCTAGTGACTCTGACGTCGGTATCATTTTCTGCACCAATAGTATGTATACTAGATATCAATCAGATCCTAAAAAATCTTATTTACTTGCTATTAAAATTTTTTTAGATATTTTTCTTGCACACTCAATGTAGGACTATGGTATGATAGATTATTATATTTTGAATTAATTAGATACTCTAATGTTGATTTTGCTAGATGTAAACTTGATAGAAAAAATATTAGTGATACTTATCAATTTATTAGAGTTAATTTGATTTTATGATTTAGCAATAAATAAAATTCAGTAGCATTATCTACTACTGAGGTCAAATATATTGCTACAGGGAGTTGTTATGCTTCAATCATGTGGATCAAACAATAACTTAAAGATTTTGGTATTAAACTTAATAAGGTTTCAATAAGATGTGATAACACAAGTGTAATTAATTTAACAAAGAATTTAATTTAATAGTCAAGATCTAAACACATTAAAATAAGATATCATTTCATAAGAGATCATGTGCAAAATAATGATGTAATGCTTGAATTTGTTTATATTGATACACAATTAGTTAATATATTCATAAAATTTTTTAGTAAAGAAAGATTTAGTATCATTAGAAGAAAATTAGGAATTTGGCATCAATTAGAATAGATCTTATTTTCATAACTTAAATCAAGTTAAATCTCAAAATGTCAATTTTATGTGTATAATCAATGATTAATATCATTAAAAATCCCTTAATATTATTTATGTACTAAATTTTCATTGAAACTATGAAAAATTTCAGAACTCGTGCTCAAGTTAACTCAAATAAAAACACAAGTCGAGTTGAGTGTCAGGGCCATAGGAGTTTAAATGGACTTGTGGCTGCCTACAAAGCCCTAACATAATTTGCAAATAGTGCCATAAGGGTCCCTCCTAAACCTGTTTGAATAGTTTTCACTTGAATCTTCACCCTCCATCTCCTTAGATCCTTTTGATTTGAGATAGATTTGAATGAAATGGTGTGGGAACGGCACGGTGTGTGGAAAATCCCCTCAAAAGGACTCTATGAGAAATGAAAAATGAGGAAGAAGGCTTGGATGAAATGAGCAGCATCTTAAGCCACTGAACCATCTCAACCAACTGAGCAACCCATCGAAAGTAATCTAGTTGAGGATCAAGATATACCAGCTTTCCCTCCTGCACAGTCCTCTTCCATAGGAAGAATGGCCACTAGAGCCATAGCCATGGGCAGAAGAATAGATTTTGGTTTCTTTGAAAGATATAACTTCTCTATAGGGCCATGGATTGAAAGAATGGGATGGAAAAACTTTTGTTGCATGAACATCCCAATGTACCCTAAACTAGTTAGAGAATTTTATGAAAATTTGAGAAGGGGATCAATTGATATTGTTACAATAGTGAAGGGTACACAATTTGAAGTTTCAAAGGAGAGTTTAGCTAATATATTTGGCCTTCCTAGGAATGGGATTGTATCTAAAAGGCTGCCTGATAAAAAGCTAGACTAAGAGTAACTGTTGGGAGAGAAGATATAGTTGGAGACATCTTAGCTCCCACCCTTTTGGTAGAGATGAGAGTACTACACCACATCATAGGTAGGATTTTCATTCCCAAGTTAGGTAGACATGTTTTGTGTCGGAAAGAGAACTATGTATGATGTATCACATTGTTTAGGGTATTCCTCTTAACTTACCTAGGATTATGATGCACCAAATTAGGGAGGCAGCCATGAGGAACAAGGTGTGTTTGCTTTGCGGGATAGCTCTGATCCAAGTATTTGAGACAGCTAGAGTTTCATTGAAAAATGAGGGTTTCAAAAAGCTATCTCACTTTGATGTGTATGATATGAAGACCTTGACCAGAATGCAATATCATGTGGAAGCCGAAAGTTGGGTAAAAAATATATCTAGTCAAGAGAGGAGAGAACCCAAAGTAGAGGAGTTAGGGGAGCCTACTACTCCAATTGCACCTAAAGCTGCACCTGCTTTTCATTCCCCATCTAGTGCTGCCCCAGATTCTAGTTTATTAGTCACACCTCGAGCTCCACCCACTATAGGTACTATTCCTCAGCTAGGAGCTACTAACTCCGCATCTCTAGAGAGATTGGCTAATTTGATTTCTACTAGAGTTAGTGGGGAGATACAAGCACTATCTGAGAAGGTAGAGAGCATCCAAATAGAGATAAGATCCATATCAGAGAGGATCACTACCTTAGAGTAGAGAGAGTTGAGGCCTGATGTGCTTACTGATCTTTCTAGTATTACTGAGGAGATTGCTCAATTGAGGGGTGGAGTTGAGTCTGGGGGGACTGAGATGCTTACAACCATCAGTGGGCTTGGTCAGACACAACAATAAGGAATTATATCTGTACTTGAAGCAATGGGGAGCTTGATTGAAAAGATTAAGAGACTTGCCCTAGGTGTAATACCAACAGCAACAGTAGCAGATGCAGCCCTGAGAGCCGCCATGTCCCATCCTCCACCTGCTCAACCTTAGCTTCAGTCTCAGTCTCAGCGTCCTACACATCCCTAGCCATCTGTTTAGTCCATCCAACTATCTACTAATGAGAGTAGACCACCACTCAGAGTTTACACTCATGCTAGTATGGGGCTTGCTTCTTCATAGATGGCTGGTCCATTAACCAAGACCAAGAGCTAGAGAGCTAGATCATCATCTTCCAAAGCCTCATCATTCGAGACCTTAGAGATACCTTCAGATGATAAGTAGTACCATAGGAGTCTGATATGTAGTCAATTGATATATTAGGATTATTTGTTTGAACATACCTTTGTATTAGTTGTTCTCTAGGATTATACTTGTTTTGGTCTTAATATGGACATATTATGTCATTGAATATTGGTGTGTCATGATCTACATTAGTCTAACACATTTATTTTGTGAATGCAATGCAAAACTATCACTTACTTTTATATCATCTTGTATTCTAATTATATGATTGATAAGAGCACGATGTTGTCATTAATACACCATATTTATCAGTTTAATTTTAATTTTTTTAAAATATTTAAAAATAGATAGAAAGTAGTGAGTCGGATCGAATTCATAGAGAAGATAATGCTTTTATTTTAAAATTTTTTATTTTTATAAAAAAGAAAAAAAAGAGTTTAGAAATAAAATTAAAGTAAAAAAATAAAATTATAAATAAAAATAAAAATTAAATGGTGTAGAAAATTAAACTTGGTACTAAGATCTACTAGTTAGATCATAGCATCTACTTACAATAAAATAAAGAGTAATTAAAATAAAGAATAAAAATTAAATTATAATTAAAAATAAAAAAGCATGAATTTAAAATACATAAAAATAAAATTTATATTAATTAAAATTTTAAAATTTAAATATATAAAATTTAAAAAAAATTAAAATAAGCTGATCTCAATCTTGGATCAGCATCGTCGTGAAGATGGCATAGGAGACAACTCTTCTTCATAGCACCTGTTGTGTTGAAGTAGCCTCTAACCCAAGCATGGCTGCCACCCTAGACTGTAGCTTTCTTATGACTGAAGATAATGAATTTTGGAGGTCTATAGTCCTTTAAATAGAGTTAAGAGGGCTGGAGTATTTGTTGCTGGATAATATGGGACTAAGAAGAGTTTTGATCAACAAAAATAGTGAAATCCTAGTGAAAATTGGATTAAAATAGCCTTTGGATACATCTTGTAGGTTCTGGTGAATTTTGGCCATCAAATCTGGATCAAATAGTCCCAAAATTACCACAAAATGGATGTATAATAGCCCAGCTTAGGTGAGATTAAATTCTGACCATCCGATGGAGTTTGATGGAGCATTTTTGGCCATCAAATCAATAACTGGGTGTTTGATTGCCATCAAGATCATCCTCAAATGTTCGATCATCATTTGGAGCATGCGTGGCCGTCAGATCGCATAGATGGGCTAAAGGATCTTTGAATCAGAGTAGGAAAAAATCCTAACTATTGGATCTGGATCGGGAGGAGCACAGTCGTCAGATGGCACCATTACTATGCCCATGGACCTTATGAACCGAGCACATTTGAAGACTGGACCAATTAGTAGGCAGCTTGCCATATAAAATTACCATTTTGCCCCTATACGTCATGATGAATTTTTTGTAAACCCTTTAGCGGTCTTGGTCCACCATATGGTAGTATGTGATTGGCCAAATGTTGCTGAGCTAGCGGTCCACACCTGGTTCGTGGACTGTCAGGTCAGCTTATCTGGCTGAGTTGGCTTGAGCAATGCACTGGCTAAGACGAATGTAGTGGATTGGCTAGGCGCATCGGCTTGGCTGGGTGAGCCAACTAAGCCGAATCCATTTTTTTATTTTTTTCTTTTCTTAAAAAAAATTCATACTGGATCCATTTTAACTTCATTTTTTTCTAAATTTATTTCATTATGACCAAAAAAATAAGCTCTTTTTATTGATAATAATATTTTATTTTTTTTTATTATTTTATTTTTTTAATTAATAAAAATATTAATTTCTTAAATATATATAAATTAATTATTAATTTTTAAAAATAAAAATAAATTAATTATTAAATTAATATTTTATTAATGAATTTATGGTACTCATTAATGATCTTGTGTTACTATTTTGACTGATGATGAAAAGGAAGAGATAGATGTATGTATATGAGCATTGAATGCATTATCTATGAGCATTGAATACAAATACAAAGAAAGTAATGATAAAGGAAGTAATAGAATTGGCATTGTAAGATGGAAGAATGGCATTGAGTAATTTTTGCATAAATTCCAAGAAAGTAAGTATTGTGAAGTCTTTACCTTAATACATCCCTTAAGTGCTGAATATGTGCTTTGTGCGTGTGTAGTATGCAATTCAATGAAATAATTTATGCTTGGTATATATATTAAAAAAATTGAAAATTTGATTTGCTTGAAAGATGAATCACCACTCAAGTGAAAACATGTAGTAATTTGAAATCTGAATTGAAGCAATATATTAAAGATATGAGCATAAACTAGGGGGGAGCAAAGTATAAAACTATGAAAAGATTGCACCTCCATTAAATTAAAAATATCTCTTGAAACTAATGTTGATACATTCATGCCATATGCTATTTGCTCATATAATCAAAGTTTTATCATCACCAAAAAAGAAAAAATTGTTAACTATTAATCTTAAGGATTGATTTTGATAAGTAACAAAATATTTGAGTATATGTTTGGGCTAATGAATTTATTGAGATCATGTTTCAGGATGCATTTTAGAGTATCATGAAATGAAACATCCCAAAAAATATATTTAGAAGTTGATAAAGAAAAGTTGGAGGCTTTTGAGGTATGAATCACACTTAAAATAAGGCGTAAAAGAGATATCTCAAAACCAAAATTGAAGAAAAAATCAATTGATCAAAGTAAAAATTTTCAGAATAAACAGACCTCAAGTCGACCTCTTATTTGATCCTAGATTCAGCTCGAGCTAAAATGACATGAAAAAGAAGACTGGCATGCAAGAGTTTTAGTTGGCACGGTCTCGAGTAGAGGACCGAGTCAACTCGAGTTTCTCGAGTCAAGATCATAGAAAAATATAGAGAATGAAATTTTTGGGACACAGTTCGGTAAGACCTCGAGCAAAGGGTCGAGTCAACTCGGGCTTTGACTCAAGCATTAGCTTGAGCTCCTCGAGTTAAAGTCTCAAAAAAAATATAGAAAACATGATTTTTGGGATGAAGTGCAGAATGGTCTCAAGCTTCAACTCAAGCTCGAGCAGCGGAACGAGTCGACTCGAGCTCCAACGGTTAGTTTCTTCAAAAATTTTAGAAGTATGTAGATTGATTCCAAATGGCTATTTTCAATCCTCTAATGGTCAAAAATGTCTCTCCAACCTACCAAACATAGGAAACAAGCTATAAAATACTTGGAGAAAGTGAGAGAACATATAAATATTGGAAACTATGTCCTAAAGCCAATTATCTAAGTAGTGGATGATTGAAATTAGTATATAAATAATCTAGTAATAATAGTTATTTGGTTGATTCATCATAGAAGTTCTATCTTTTTTAAATGAACTCCTAAATTATGATGATGTCCTTAAAACCACAATCAATTGATAAAGGAGGATTTATTGGATGGTTCTTAAATTAGTCATGATCAAATGATAAGTTATTAACAAGGATGATAACTTATTGAGTATAGGTTGCTGTATGCCATATGCATTGGTTGTCTTCATAACCAAGTGGTGTAGAGACACTGGTATGGCATCCAGGTGAGATGTAGGAGTACATCTGCATTGAACGTCAATAGTGGCTAGCTTAGGCCAATGGATATAAGTGTCCCTCCGACTTGAGATCACCACAGTGACTTGCAAGCAACTCACTATACTTTGATGCTAGTTTGCCTATATTTCTAATATAGGTTCAGAATATTTTTAGGTATAGTCAAGTACTTATAAAGTCAGTGTATGAGTCAAGATAGGATTGACCACTTCTAATTAGCTTCAGGAAGAGAATGTCTTATTGTATTTTAATTTAGCAAAACCTAGGCCTGGTAATTCTCGTGAGGAGTCATGGGATTTGTAAAATTTTGAGACATAATAGAGATGACTTGTATGAGTATTTGACAGCATACTTAAAGTCATATTGAGCATTAATGGTCAAAGGGATAAATTATATGATAACCATAGATCAGGGTTCTAAGAATATTGCTTTGCATATATTCGATCTATCCGAACATCGGGAACCATTGCTAGATGGTTACTTCGATTAGTATAAAAATTGATTTCTATACTACTAGCTTAGGTTTGAACCTATAAGATTACATCTATAAGATGTTGTAACTTAATCAAATGGTTAATCGATGATTAAGAATCGTTCTAAGGTCAAACATTCAATGCGATTGATGTTTGATCTAATGCAAGTATTGTAGGAGGATCGATTAGTAATTGGATTGCTAATTGACTCAATTTAATTGAGCAATTGGGCTGACATCAAGTTTAATAAAATTAGATTCAATTAGAATTAGTTCGGACTTAATTAGATTAAGTCTAATTGATTTATTGGATAAGCTAATTGCAAGAAAAAAATAATTCCTAGTTGGACTAGGATTTGAGTGCACCTAATTTTTGATTGAGTTAGGATTTAAATTAGAATTAAATATGATTTAATCTAATTTAATTGAGCTTCTAGTTGGAATAGGATCACCTTTAATTAGGTTGTATTTAATTTAGTTTGAATTATATTCAAAATAGTTTTGATCTAGTCAAACAAGAAGAGTCCTAATTGGATTGGGACTCTCACTCCTTCCTTGCGCCAATAAAAGTCAATGCCCATATTTTATTTCTAGATTTTTATGTGATGTTCTCCACACCAATAAGATCTTCTCCATGTACTAAATATCTAAAGAGATTAATTAAAATTTGATTTGATCAAATTTGGTAAGTTGTTTGATTTTATTTCCTTTTGAAAGAGTCTTAATTCTTCAAAACACCTTCTTTCCTTATGGAATTTTTTCTTCATGCCTCCTTTTCTTTTGTGCACTTAATTCTTTTGATTTTGAATGTAGTTTCCTGATCTTCACACTCAAAAAATAAGGGAGGAGGCATCCAAGAGTTGGATGCGTCCTAAAACTCCTCCTTGGTCTCCTTTTAAGAATAGATTTTGACCTAGTCTTCCATATATAAAAGGGAGGATGCCTCCTATCAGGGTGAGGATGTGTAAAATCTAAAAAAATTATAAAAAAATAAAAAGAAAAGGAGGAGAAGGCATAGAGGCTTGGGGCACCATGTTTCTTGAAGAAAAGATCTTCATCAAGACATCAAATGTTGATGTCTTGAAGAGACAAAGGTAAGAGAAGATTATCTTCTCTTTGTTTTTCTTGTAAGTATTTTTCTCTTATTTATTTTATATAATTTTTATACAATAAAAATTTGAGAGAGAGAGAGGATGAGGGTGTGGAGATCTATGCTCCAAGATGTTGGGGCATGAAGATCAATTTTGGACATGAATTGATCATGTCCTGATGAGAGAAGGAAAAGAGAAGATGGTCTTCTCTTAGGGTTTCTTTGAAAATCCTTCTTCTCTATATTTTTATATGATTTTTCTATGAAAAAAATTAGAGTGTGTGAGATCTAGAAATATGAGAAAATCCTAGGGGAGAAGGTCTTCCCTTTGTCCTAGCTTAAGGATGTTTTCAAGACATCAGTCGTTGATGTCCTGAAAGAAAAGATTTATCTTCTCTTAGGACCCTTTTCTAATGTATTTTATTTCTGATTTATGGAAGATCCAAAGGTTGAATTTCTCTCCTAATTCTCCTCTTATTCTTCATCTCTTAGAATATCCAAGAGATTCAAAGAATAAATTTAAATTAATCATTCAAAGGGATCCACGAGAAGCTAGCACTTCGAGCGGATCCTCGTTCGATGAACCTTCGATTTTGTTGCAGTCTTGTGTGGATCACCTATAGAGGCTGGATGTGTGTGTGGCTCCAAAGGTAACAATAAAAATCAACCATGAAATTCTTGACCCATGCAAGGTAAGAGATATGATCTCTCCTCTCACCTTGATGTGATCTAGGTTTCAGATCTAGAATCATTCTAGATCTGGGGTATTGATTTGATCAATACCAAACCCTTTTAATTAAAATAAAGAATGCATTATGATATGTTATGGATCCTAGTTGTAGGATTTATTAATTTAATTACATGCATTTATAGATTAAAGGGTTTAATCTACATGTTTCACTGCATTATTTCAAAAAGATTTTGAAATTTATGCATGAAACCCTACATTTTTTCCATCAGTGGTATCAGAGCATCTAGGTTCTTTTATAACATACTCATATATGCTTGAGGATAAATCTAAAAATTAAAATTAATTAAAGATCACACATACTACCATAAGATTGTCCTATTGTAAGGTTAACCTCTTACAATGGAAAGATTGTCCTAATATGTGCTGATTTGAATGTGAATCATGAATTATTTAGATTAGATCTAAAAAATTTATGATTTATTTTTTTAATTTTAAATTTAAAATTAAATAAATGTTAGATCTATTTTAGATTATTTAGATTAGATCTAAATAATATTGGATTACATGTACTGCTCTAAGATTGTCCTGTTGTAAGGTTTATCCCTTATAGTGGAATGGTTGTCTTAGAGTGTGCTGATCCAAATAACCTAAATCATAAATATATTATATGAGATCTAAAGTAATTTATGATTTATTTTTAGATTTTAAATCTAATTTTAAATAATTTATGATCTGATCCATATGATATATTTTATGTTTAGATCTACATCCTATTATTGCATATGTTGATATATGATTTTGTTTTGAATCTAGAATGTATATGATATATTTGTTTTATAGAATTTAAACTGAGAACTTACTTCTGCAAAACCCTAGATTCAAAATCCTAGGATATGATCAAAATATTAAAATAAATCAGATCTAAAACCATATGTTGAATATGATTCAATGTAAACTATTTATAATTTAAAAATATTTCAAATGATTAAGTTAGAAATTAGTTCTGAGATTTCATAAATCCAAATCCATAAGCTTTGAACTTAATTGAGAATTAAGTAATTATTTAGAATCTTGGTTTATGATTTAAAGATCCTAAGATAATTTCATAAAATATGGGTTAAAGGGAAATGGGTTAGCTTTGATCAGGTCCTTAACTGGGTTAGATTAAATATGAACTTAGTTAAGAAATTGATCAAATCTAATTAATAGTTAATTAGAATTAGATCATTTCTTTAGATCAATTTAATAGTTGTAGTTGATCAAAGTCCATACATCTAATAAATGGATATTGATCATGGCTTAGTGGTTGAGCCTGAGTCTTTAGGTAGACCAAATCAAAACTAATAAATCGATTAGTATCTAAGGTAAGTCTTGCATCTTAGATCGATGGTTTTTAATTGGTAGCCTGCTTACCTGATCATTTCTAATGGTTTCTAAGGCAAGCCTTTACAGACCCTTCCACCGATCTCACTTATCTGGTCAATGTGGTTAATCAAATTTTGATTAAGTTACTCATTGATTCGTGCTAACCCATGTCACATAGGAAATCAGTGAGACTGATTTTACTCAGTAAGACTGATCTAGGTGCCTATGGACTAAAATTGATCCTAGTCCTTGTCGATGACTTGAGAAGTCAGTGGAAGGACTTGACTGGGTGAAGTCAATGGAAGCAAATTGGTCTATGTCCTTTCTATCCTTACATTACTAATAATTTAAATCTTCTAAAATTATTAGATCCTTAAAATGATAAAGTTATGGAGATAACTGAGTCATAGCCTCTCATTAAGGTGTTTGATAATGGATCCATTAACTCAATAATCATTGGAGGCCCATAGGCCTGGTACTTATTGATTAATAGAATTATCATTCATCATATGATGACTTGGATGTGTCTCTCTAATGGTAGTTAGATTGACCAACCATAGTTGGACTTAATCATTCGTTGGTTAGATGCACCAAGTGTAGTCATATTAATGGTTGGACCTAACCGAATTCTTACAGTGGAGGCCCTAGCCTACTGATTAGGTTTCTGGGGCAAAATTAAATTACTAAAAATTATTTGGAGAAATAATTGATTATGAACCTATCCTTAGATGTACATGGGTTGACCAACTATAGTTGGGCTTATGTGCAGTCTATATGGATTCTAGTACCTACTAAGAAATTAAAGTAATTTCTCAAATTGGAGGTAGAGGCTATCAATTTGAATAAAATAGTGGGAGAACCTTTAGACTAAAGTCTAAGTCTCTAGGCTTAATATAATTCATATACTTAGGTCATTGTTCTCTTTTCTTAGAATAAGACTAAACCCTAATTGCCCCAACTAGTTTTAGATAATGATGACTTATGGGACCCAACTTTGATAATTAGTATTAAAAGTTGAATTTGGTTCAGTAGTACGAATTAATTTGTATTGGAGCTTTTAAGCCTAGTCAAAATGATTAGTTCAATATTGACCCAAATTAGGCATAATGCTTCTATTATTAGAAGCAGGGTCATAGGAAGAAGAATTGTCTTGCTTCCCTTAACCATAACAGGTTGAACAAGAGAAAGGAGCAAGAGTTGCTCATCAAAAATGTTATATGATAACACCTTAAAATTTCTCTGTATATAATTCTGCTACCTGGGTATGGGATACCGGTAGTCCTATGCAATTTATTACAAAAATTTTAGATAAGTGGAATATTTAAAAATGGTGAGAAATACCTAAACATTGGGGATGGAAGTCTCATTCTAATCCTAGCTTTAGAAATTATCAAGTTTATTTTCAAAAGATGTCATTTTGAGTGATTGTCATCATTATCCATTGTTTATGATAAATATGATCTCTGTTGATCTTTTGGTCAGAGATAGTTAACATTTATCAATAAAAAAGATTATTATGATATTATTATGAATAATATTATAATAATACATGGATAATAAAAATAATATTTAACATCTATATAGCCTGTTAAGTGTAATGTACACATTTAATAAATACCCAAGTTAGATTATGTCATGGATGTCTATCTTTGGCATTATAGACTTAGTCATCTTGACAAGAATAGAATAAATGGGTTAGCTTGAGAGAAAAATCTCGACATCAATGATTGTGAATCATTGATAGCCTGTGAGTCTTGTCTTCTTGGAAAGATGACAAAGTCACCTTTTAATGAAAAAGATGAAAGAGTTGATAAAGTTCTAAATCTCATTTGTAGTGACGTATGTGGACCTATGAACTTAAGTGCCAAAGAAAGATATTAATATTTTATTACAGACGACCTATCTTGGCATGGGTGCATCTGGCTTGAATCATTTGACATGTTCAAATGATTCAATAATGAAATAGGAAAACAAACTAGAAATGGTATTGAAACTCTTCGATCAGATCGAAAAAGTGAATACTTATCCAGTAAGTTTGTGACATATCTAGGAGAGAATAGGATTCTCTCTCAATGGATTCTTTTTTGGAATATAGTGTATCTAAAAGAAGAAGTTGAACTTTATTAGACATGGTTCAATCCACAATAAGGTCCACTTGTCTGTCTGTTTTAAGATTGTGCTATTATGACTACTAGTTTTACTCTGAAAATATCATGAGTAAATCTGCTGTAAAAACTCCATATGGGATATGGATCGACTGTAGATCTAGACTCTCTCATCTTTGGGTTTGGAGTTGATTGGCCTATGTCAAAGGTTTGCATACAGATAAACTTGGATCCTAGTCTAATAGGTATTTGAGGGTTATTAATTCTACCATGCTGAAGAACATAAGATGTTCATCAGCAGTAGGGCATTCTTTTTGGAAAGAAGTTCTTTAGAGAAGGAACTGATGCCTTCAAGTTAAATTTAGAGAAGTTTGACTAGTAGAAAAGAACCGACATAATCTAGTAAACCTACAGAATCGGATTTGATCAGATCAAATCTGGAACCTATTAAAGTAGCACCCTTAAGGAGATTCGGTAAAGTACCATGTTAGCTGAACAAATATTTCAATATCTAGGTCCAGGATGGCAATCCTGTTGAGCTCGATGAGAACAATAAGGGTTCGATCACCTATAGGGATGCAATACAGTGGTCTGACTGTGAGAAGTGGCTTAAAGCCATATAATCCAAATTAAAGTCTATGAAAATTAATAGTGTGTGGATACTAGATGATTCGTCTAAAGGGATAAAATTCATTGGGTGTGAATGAATTTTCAAAAGGATCAGAGTAGCACAGATGGGAAGGTAAAGATCTGTAAAGTCTGTTTAGCTATTATCTCAATTTTGGAATATACATTTCGAATGTATGTCTTTATTATGAACAAAGATAAACCCTACATTTCTAAGTGGGCAAAATGTTATGTAGTGTTATTCCTTGTGTTGTCTGTGGATAAAATTCTCTTAATCGAGAATGACATTCCAGCATTGCAAGGAATAAAGGTTTAGTTGTTATCTAATTTCTCCATGTTCAAAATCAGATATGGTATACTCACTAAGGATAGTGAGTAGATACCAGTTTGATCTAAGTAAGAACCACAAGAAGATTGTATGAACAATCCCTAAGTATTTAGAAAATACTAAGGTCTAGTGACTCAAATATGGTAATACTAATTTAAAATATATGGATGTTTTAATTTTAGTCAGAATAAGATAATAACAAGAAAGTATCGGATCATACCCTAATTATAGGAGCAATTTGCTGGAAAGGTTCCAAGCAGAATACTTTAGCCTATTCAGTTAGTGATGTAGAATACATCATGGCATATGATGCTGCCATGTAAGATGTATAGTTGCTAAGGTTTATTAGCAGGTTGGGAGTGACATCCTCCATCGATGGTCTAGTCCTATCATAGCATTGGAGCTATAGCTCAGGCTAAATAATCGAAGGACCAGCATATTCTGCATCGCTATTACCTTTGATTTAGATTAGAGTGATGTCAATCTTTGGAAGATTGATGAAAAAGGAGAACTTGACTGACTCATTTGCTAACGCCATAGAACTAAAAAATTCTACGAAATCAAGTGGAAGATAGGATATTTGATATCATTCTGATTGGCTTTAGTCCTAGTAGGAGTTGTTGGGAAATATGTTCTGAAGCTAATTATCTAAGTAGTAGATGATTGGAATTAGTATATGAATTATCTAGTGATAATAGTTATTTAGCTGATTCATCATAGAAGTTCTATCTTGCTTAAATGAACTTCTAAATTATGATGAAGTCCTTAGAAACATAATCAATAGATAAAGAAGGATTTATCAAATGATTTCTAAATTATTCATGATCAAAT
Source organism: Cocos nucifera (assembly GCA_006176705.1). Classification (NCBI taxonomy): domain Eukaryota; kingdom Viridiplantae; phylum Streptophyta; class Magnoliopsida; order Arecales; family Arecaceae; genus Cocos; species Cocos nucifera. Next base: position 27,613 of record QRFJ01004453.1, read on the forward strand.
GATAAGTTATTAATAAGGACACTAACTTATCGAGTATAGGTCGCTGTATACCATATGCATTGGTTGTCCTCGTAACCAAGTAGTGTAGAGACATTGGTATGACATTCAGGTGAGATGTAGGAGTACATCTACACTGAACATGATCAATGTAGCACTCTACTATTAAGAGTGGCTAGCTAAGATCAATGGATATAAGTGTTCCTCCAATCTGAGATTACCATGGTGACTTACAAGCAACTCACTATACTTTGGTACCAGACTACCCTATTTCTAATATAGATTTGGAAGGTTTTTGGGTATAGTTAAGTACTTATAAAATTGGTATGTGAGTCAAGATAGTATTGACCACTTCTAAGTAGCTTTTGGAAGAGAATATCTCGTTGTGTCTCAATTTAGCAAAACCTAGGCTTGGGTAATCCTCGTAAGTCATGGGATTTATAAAATTTTATGACATAATAGAGATGACTTGTATGAGTGTTTGATAGCATACTCAAAGTTATCTTGAGCATTAATGGTCAAAGGGATGAATTATATGGTAACCATGGGGCAAGGTTCTAAGAATATTGCTTTGCATACATTCGACCTATCCGGACATCGAGAATCATTACTAGATGGTTACTTCGACTGGTATAGAAATTGGTTTCTGTGCTACCGACTTAGGTTCGAACCTATAGGATCACACATATAAGAGGTTGTAACTTAATCAAATAGTTAATCAATGGTTGAGAATTGTTCTAAGATCAAACATTTAATGCGATTGATGTTTGACCTAATGTAAGTATTGCAGGAGGATCGATTAGCAATTGAATTGCTAATTAGCTTAATTTGATTGAGCAATTAGGCTGAGATCAAGTCTAATTGAATTAGATTTAATTAGAATTAGTTTAGACTAAATTAGATTAAGTCTAATTAATTTATTGAAAAAGCCAATTATAAGAAAAAAATAATTTCTAGTTGGACTAGGATCATCTTTAACTAGATTTTATTTAATTTAGTTTGAATTAGGTTCAAAATAGTTTTGACCTAGTCAAAAAAAAAGAGTCCTAGTTGGACTAGGACTCTCACTCCTTCCTTACACTAATAAAAGTCAATGCCCATATTTTATTTTTAGATTTTTATGTGATGTTCTCTATACCAATAAGAGCTTCTCCATGTACTAAATATCTAAAAAGATTAATTAAAATTTGATTTGATCAAATTTGGTAAGTGGTTTGATTTGGTTTCCTTTTAAAAGAGTCACAATTCTCCAAAACACCTCCTTTCCTTATGAAATTTTTTCTCCATGTATCCTTTTCTTTTGTGCACTTAATTCTTTTGGTTTTGCACATGGTTTTCTGATCTTCACACCCAAAAACTAAGGGAGGAGACATCCAAGATTTGGACTCCTCCTAAAACTCCTTCTTGGTCTCCTTTTAAGATTAGGTTTTGACCTAGTCATCTATATATAAAAAGGAGGACGCCTCCTATCAGGTTGAGGACGTGTAAAATCTAAAAAAATCATGAAAAAATTAGAAAAAAAGAGGAGAAGGTGTGGAGATTTGGGGCACCAATTAATTTTTTAGTTGCAAAATATTAATTTTATGATTGAAAAAATCAATCATAAAATTTTTAAATTATTTTTTATTTTATATTTAAGTTAAAAAATAATTAAAATATTTTGTGATCAACATTTTGATTGTAAAATTTTATGACTGAAAAATCAATTACAAAATCGATCATAAAATTTTATAAAATTAATATTTTATAAATTTATTTTTATATTTAGCTTTTTGATTACAAAATTGATCGTAAAATTTTAATTTTATAAACAATATTTTTTAGTCAATATATTAATTTTTTTAATAATCAATTGTGAAATCTATCTCAAAAAATTTTGATCGTAAAATTGGTTGTAAATTTCAACCAAAAAATTTGATTGCAAAATCAGAATTTTCTTGTAGTGAGAACTTGAACTTTGATTATTTTGGAGAGCATTTCTTCTTGAATTTGTATGTGACCTTCAAGCATCAAAAAAATTCCTACAACCATTCTCTCAAGCCAACATTAATACCATTTGTACTCAATTATTTTGACAATATTAAAATCAATTCTTGGGTTAACATCATCTTTAGCCACTAATTTAAGAAGTAATATCTTCTTCTTCCATGACTACTTAATATTTTGCTTCATGGCTAACTCATGGGTCATTAAGGATACAAGTAATTCTTCTAAGGCTAGCTTGTTGAGGTTTTAGTTTCTTATATCATTATCATCTTAGTCTCCCATGATCTTAATAAGCATCTGGGAATTTTTGGAACAAGTTCGCTGTTTGTGTAGGATCTATCAAGACTTTTTAAAGTATTTATAATGTTAATAAATCTAGTAAATATTTCAATAATTGACTCATTTTGTTTCAGATTAAAAAATAATATATATTTATATACAAGCATCTTAATTTTAGACTTTTCGACTCAATTGGTACCCTCATGGATAATTTCTGTTTACCTTAAATTTTCTTAGCTTAAATACAAGTTGGGATTTTGTTAAACTTGTTAGTATCCAATGAGTAATAGAAAACATTCATGGCCTTAATATTTAGTTGGGCTATTTTCTTGTCATATGCATCCCATTCCCTTTCAAGTTTAGGAGTAAACATATCATCAATTATTGTGACCAGAGCTGCTCTGATACCGATTGCTGTCGTGGTACTGCTTGCTTTGGCATTACCTTTTAGAAAGATCCCTCATGTGGAATATGGATCTTTCAAGTCCAGGATCGATTCCCAAGTTCAGGATCGACATGTCGATAATGATATGGATACAATAGAAAGAAAGAAGAAATAAAATAAAAAACACAATCAAATACGTGAATTAAGCCAAGGCTTACCACCGTGGGACATGCAAGCTTCACTATGAGAAAAAAGAATTTACAAGAGAAGTTCACATCCTCAACCCTCATACATTAATCTCTTTCTCTCAACAAGAAGTACTTCCTCACAAAGCTCTCTCTCTAGGAGACTCCTCTATAACTATGACTACTCTCCCTTGCTGCCTAATAGTCTGCTCGAAGCTCCTACTTCTGCTCTTTACTGGGGCCTCTCCAGGTTACTACTTTGCTATAGGTCTTCAAGTATTCTCCAAGCCACTACAACTATCATGGTCTTCCCATAGGGCCTTTAAAGGCCTTAAACCAGGTATAATTTGAGTCTAGAATGAAGATCGAACATCGAATATAATTCTAAATAGTCCCTGGCCTTTGGATCTAATCCTAGATCAAACTCTATCAAGCCACCTGCATTCATAGCCATCAAATTGCATAGATCTACGCCCATGGACCACCTGTAGACTGCTTCCATGGTGAATCGCATCGAATCTTAGCATGTTACACCAACCAATCATGTGAAATCCCCCATGCACCACATGAAAATGCAGTATGCCTCTAAAGGGTCTACCACTATAAGAAAATAGAGTATTAGCAATGGCATTTTTGCCATCGCTAATAATGGATATTAATAACAAAATTAGCGCTGACAAAATTATCATCGCTAATAAATTTTTTTATCGATAGCTTTAACGATGGAAGGTTAGCCATCTATAATAGTTATTAGCAATGGTAGTGGCGATGGCCATGCTGTCGCTATAGTTATTCGTGATAGTATTAGCAATGGCAATTAGCCATGACTAATACTAAATAATTTTATTTTTTTATTTAGATTATATTATTATTAGCAATGATAGATAATTATTAGTGATGATATTTATAGTCGCTAATAAAAAATAATTTTATTTTTTTTTCTTTAGATTTTATTATTGTTCATGACGGTAGATACTTATTAGTGATGGTATTTTACCATCATTAAGAAAATATAATTTTATTTTTTAAAATTAGATTTTGCTATTATTATCGATGGTAGATACTTATTAGCAATGGTGTTTTGCTGTCGTTAATAACAATTTTTATCAATGGCAAATAGTGACCAAAAAATCTATCATGGAAAAAACTAAAAAAAATTAATTATAATTATAACCAAAATTTTTTTAAAACTTTAAATTTATTAGGATGGCTTTGGCCACGCTAATAGTTAGTAATACTAGCGACAGTAAATATGCCATTGCTAAATATCATCTCTAATTTTAATTTTTTTTATTTTTTAAATATGATATAATTTTAAAATTTAAAACTCATCTTCATCATTTATTATCTAAAATATTATCATTAGAGTATCATCATAGAAAATTACCTCAATTCAATAGATTTAGCAATGTCGATTAATAAAAATTAATTTCAATGGTCACAAACAACTGCATGATGATCAGATAGATAGAGACCATCGATGGATTCAAAATCTTATAATGATGATCTTAATGATATTTGTAGCATACTATCAAAATTTTACTTCAATCAGATATCATTATCATGATCAATTTAGCATAGAATGATTTAGACCGTTAAATAAAAAATAAGTGATCAAAAGGTCAAAGGACATTCAATTATAAGGCAATTTTTTAGATAAATTATCTTTGCTATTACTTTGATCATTTGTATGGTAGTGATTGTAAAATTCAAACCACACATTTATTAATAATCCAAAACTATGTAACTTTTGATATTCATTCTTAAACTCCTTAAGTAATTATACTTGTACTTTTATAAGATCTGCTTAACATTGATGGTTCATATATGTATAGTTTAGATTTTATGATTACTACTAAACAAATGATTAAAGTAGTAGAAAAGATTATTTATCTAAAAAATCATCTTAATCAGACGTAGTTTGGCCTTTTAATCTCTCATTTTTTATTTAACGACCAAAATCATCCCATACTAAATTAACCATGGTAATGATGTCTGGTTGAAGTAAAATTTTGATAGTATGCTACAAATATCGTTGAGATCATCATTACAAGTTTTTAGATCCATCGATGATCTCTATCTATCAGATTATCAAGCGATCATTCATGATCTTCGAAATTAAATTTTATTGATCGATATAACTAGAGCTATCGGATCGAGATAGTTTTTTATGATGATACTCTAATAATAATTATTTAGATAATAAATAGTGAAGATAGACTTTAAATTTTAAAGCTATAATAAATTTTAAAAAATAAAAAAAATATTAAAATTAGCAATGATATTTAGTGATGGTGTTTTTGCCATCGCTAATATGGTGTTAGCAATGCATCACTGATTATTAGTGATGCTCAAAGCCACTACTAATAAATTTAAATTTTTTAATTTTTTTATTATAATTATAATTAAATTAATTAATTACCAATGGCTATTAGCAATGGCTCCATTTGTCGTTGCTAATAATTTAAAAAAAATATTTAAAAAATTTTTAAAAATATAATTTTTAAAAATTATTAGTATTAGTGATGGTTCTTTATTTTTAGTGATCGAGTCATCATTGTAAATATATCTATTAACAGTATCAGGAACGGTCAATTTGTCATCGCTAATACTCTGCCAATTTTTTACTCTCCCCATGATTCTCCTCCTGTTGGCACCCAGACCCCTCTCAAAATACTCCTGCCCCCCCCCCCTGACCCTCCTTTCCTTCCTCCCACTCCATCCCTCCCTACCCCATCCCTCCAGCATCCAGCAGCCCTAAGCTTGCATCCCTCCGTGCCCATGGCAGCCCTATCAACAACACCCAAACCATCCTAACCACCCTTTCCTTCCTCCCCGCCTCATCCCTCCGACATCCCACAGCCCCAAACCTATTAGATATGTGCCCTACAAGTCAGATTAGCTGACACTTGTAATATACTTCTAAAAAAAAATTTATAATTTTGATTATAAATTAATAAAAAGATTATTTTCTATCATAATATGTATTTTAAGTGTCTATGATACATTTTTTGAGTTAATCATAATGACGATTCATATTTTTAAGAATTAAAAATTTAAGACATAAATTCTCATAATTAAGTCATAAATTACTTCCGACCGTAGGATCATCATGAGGATGGTGATCAATTTGGAAGGTTGGTGTACGATCATTTTCTTAAGATAGATGTGTCTTGAGTCTATGGTGTAGAGATACCAGAGCAAGAATACAGATGCTCGTTAGAGAACGAAGGCACTGAGCGTGACCATCTCGAGTAGTCATAAGAAAGTCTATCTTCTCATTGATGATAGACTCGATGCTGTAGTGGTGTGTCTAGTTCTTTGACCTGAGGTGCATCGATAGTTCATGTTAAGGGTGTTATAGTTTGACTACACCATAACTCGATCTCCTAGCCATTCAAAATCTTGAGGTCTATGTTGGCTATAGCATGTTCATTGTAGAAATTGAATTGCACCAATAGGGGATCTATCAATCTCGGTAGATGAGGAGTAGCCCTATGATAATCATGAGATTGGATCCTTAAGCCCATGGCCATAGCAGAGTGAAGATGATAGAAAGAGATTCTATTAGGATTTTACATTGGACTCGAATCGAATGATTAATTCATATGATAGATGTTGGGTTTGACAAGTTTACCTTAATCCTAATTCAGTCGAGGCTCAAGATAGAAGAATCCAATCACACAGGTAGCTGCACCGAGAGGTTTACTTTCAGTTCTGATGGGTTGCCACCATATATTGCTAAGTATCACTGATGGATTTTGGGAGCAATTAGAATAATTTTGATGATTGCTCATTCTATTTGTATGAATCAGAAGAGTTCTAGTCCATCGAAAGATATTTTAATGATTTCAATAATAGAGATCACGACATATCTCATTACCATACGAAACTGAACCTAATTATGTCACATAAATAAGAGTTTAGATCTGGATGTCATCAATTAAGCTAATTCAGATCGATTGATTTTTATTAGATCCAATTAGATTCAAGGTAATCATGCTAGCACATGATTGAGCCTGGCTTTCTCCTTCTATAATCTTTCTGATTCATCGCAATCGAGTCAAATTTAATTTGACTTATTTCTATATCTTGAATGGATTTATTTTTATCTGACTAGAATCAGTTTAGATCAAATTAATTATAAAAATTAAATCCATTCCTAGTGTAATTGGACTAGGATCAAAAGTTAACCTAATTGAGAGAATTGAGGGTCACCTGATCAGATGCTTGATAAGTGCTAAAAATATACTAATAAAAGTATTAAATTATAAAATAAATTAATTTATTTTTAAGAATTTGATACTTTTATTAATCTTATATAGGAAAAAAGATCACTAATATGAAGATCTTATTTTTTTGGTTCAAATGAAATAAATTTCAAGCAAAATAGAGTCTAAACGAGCCCAAAATTAAATTTCAAAGAAAATAAATAAATAAATAAATAAATATTATTGCCAATCGATCTGGTTCAAATCGGCTCAGCAAAATGCCCTAGCCCGACTACAAAAGAACCAGCCCACTGATGCCCCGCTAACATCGCGCTGACGTCAGAAAATGTCGTGGCATACGGTAGACCGCTACAGTAACCAAGGTGATGGCATTCTGGGGACTTTATACAGAGCGATGCGCTTTGATTGATGAAAGATGTGGCAGTCCATGAAGAACTAGGCTCGCGATTGGTCTACAAGGCCTAGGGCTCGATACAATGGGTGGCTGTCGCTGCTTTTTCATTCGACGGTGGAGAATAATGCACTAGCGGATGGATGATCTTCCAACCGATCAAGATCCAATGGTTGGGATGGATTCCAATTTTAAACTAGCACCTGAGGCTTCTTTAGGTGCAATCTGATGATCCAGATTTGATCATCAAGAGGATCCGATAGCTGATATCAATTGCGACTAGATTTAGGAGATTAGACATTATTTTTTAGGGATTTTTGGACCATTGGATGCTGATCTGAAGGCCAGAATGATCTAGAATCCTATTTGACTTGGTTTAGGAGTTTTAAAACCTATTTTCAAGGGAATTTCGACTAAGAATCCACTTCCTGGCCTATTTAAAGGCCTAATGCCAAGAGAGTCTGAGAGATAATCGAGAGGAGAGTTTGGAATAGTAAAGGAACAGAGAGGGAGTTGAAAACAAAAAGAAAATAGGGAGTAACAGAGAGAGGGTTCAGGGAGAGAAGAGAAAGAGCTTTTATTTTTCTTTCCTCTTCTTTTCTTCTTCCGACGACCAGTACATGAAGCAGTTTTTCTTCATCAAGTTCTCCATAACGAGAGCAATGGATGACCAATTTCAGCTAATAAATAGTCTATTTTCTCATGCTTTTTTATTTTAGTTGCTGTTTTTGAATCTTTTACCATGAACTAAATTTATTTTACTAAGGCTAAGGTGTAGCCACTCTTTTGATGTAATATTTAGTATGATTTACTTTTAATTTTATATTTTATTCATGAGAAGTATATAAATCTATTCTTAATGCTTTTAGATTACTGTCCATCTTCTAATTGATTTGATGGGCATAGAGATACGGACCAAGTACGTCTATGTCGATGCTTCTTGATTTATATATCTTGTATCATGAATCGAATTAAAATTTATATGCATGTGGGAATTTTAGTGCGCTTTAGACATAACATATTTTAGTTAGAGGGTTTTATAAAACTTAAAGCAACGTATTTATTTAAATTACATCTAGATCAAAGGATAGTTAATAAATATTGATAGATTTGCTATGCCTGGATCAAAGGGTAGTGAATAAATTAGGAGACTCTACTGTCATATGAAATAAAATTAATCTGATAATCTAAAAATTATATTGACTGAGTTGGTGAACCAATTGCCTTAGTAACCTATTGCTCTTAAGTTTAAAACCCTAATAATTATACTCTCTCTATTTCCTTACAATTTTAAATTATTTTTTTTATTTCTTCTTATTTTTCTTAATTTTCATAAATTGATCTTCTAAATAAAGCATAGAAAAAAGCTTTTTAGTATATACTTTTCAATCTTCTAGGGATGATACTCTACTCACTTACTTTATTACTTGATTGAGTTGTGCACTTGCCATAGCGATAAATTAGCATGCATCAATGCTTCTAGAAAATTTTATAGAAATTATTTTGATCTGACTTTTAGATATGTGATAGGACTTGAGTTATGCTATGAGTGTGCCAAATTTTGTGATTTATGGTGGAGTTTTGATTGGATTTTGATAGAGTTTAATTTAGATCAAACTCTTGAGAGAAGAGTCCTAAGCGCGATGGACTCTTCCTTATCTTCTCATGTTGCCCACTTTTTGAATCATTTTTGGTGACAAAACTAGATGGGATCTAGGATTTCATGTGGAGAATAAGTTCTAGAGTCCCAATGATCAAATAAGTATATTATTTGGTCAAATTGGGACACTATATGGTGATGGGTTTCTAAACCTTTCTGACGCCAAAGAGAAGGATCGCATGATTTTATTTTGCACATAGAGGTGCTATCATCCATACCATATTCCACACCCACTCTATCCTCTCTCTCCCTCTCTTCTACACACCTAAAATGTTAGACACAAATCTAAGAAGAAGGTCCAAGGTTTTTGGCATAAGAATTAGGATTTATGCGACGGTGTTCGTGAGATGGATGGGCTGCCTTCAGAAATAGTTTTGAAGGATCTATAGATTAGATTTAGATATGATCTTTAAAGGAGAGATTCATGAGGAGAATTCATTCAGATCTTGCTTAAGTGGATATCGGTAGAGGCTAGGCGCATATGTGGCTCCTTCCAGAACGTCAAAAATCGATAGAATCATCGCAAGATAATCAGATTATCCAACAAGATACTTAAAATTAAATATGATTTAATTTTATTTTTAATTTTTAATATCAGATTAGTATGATCAAATATGAGAACTCTTATATCTAATTAGATCACAAAAATTTTTATAGAAAAATCTATTTCAGATCTGATCAGATCTAGACAATCCTATGATGGAAAATCATATTTTTCTTCAATTGATATCAGTGCTACGTTAGCAGTTCTTCAGATCTTTTTTAGATCTAATTTAATTTTTATTTATAATTTGATATTAAATAATTTTAGATATCATATCAGATATGATTAGATCTAATATTAAAAAATTAAAAATTATATGATTTAGATCTATAATGTATGAGATGCATGACTAGATTAGGAATAAAATAGTTCTATGCGTAGTATAGTATGATCATGTTGTTAAATTGATTAAATATAATTTTAAATCTATTTTATTTCTATATATCTAATGTTATAATTATTGTAACTAGATCTAAAAGATAAAAAATAAAGTTTTTAATTTTTAATTTATTCATATAAGATATGAAAGATACATGCTTAGATTAGTTATAAAATAATTCTACAAAATATCTAGAATAGTTTTATCTTTGATGAGATCAAATTTAAAATTCTAATTCTTAGATTTAATATGTGATATTTTAGATCTAAAAGCATGCATGGTTGATTGAGTTATGATACATGAGATGTATGCAAGACATGTATTGGTTAGATCTTTTGTATATATGATATATGATTTAGATATAACTAGTTTTGTTTTAGAAAATATATTTTTGATTAAGGCATTCCCCCTAACCGTCCAATAATAAAAATAAAGTAGGATTTAAAGGCCCTTTCCTTTCATTCGATGGAGTGTTCTTATGACATGTAGAGGTGCTACGCGTTCGTCCTTAATCAAAAATCAAAACTTATTTTTTGCAAAATCCTAGATTCTAAAATTTTAGAATTTTATTATATATTTTGTTCATAAATCCAAACTTAATTAAGAATTAAGATTATAAAATTAATTATATCTAAAAATTATAAATTTTTAGATCTAAGACATATTTATAAAATTGGATTCAGACTTGGGTAGCTCAATTAGGTCTCACAGTTGATCAAATCGAATCAAGAGTTGGTTAGATAGGATCAAAGAAAGCTTAGATTTGACTAGCCTAATAGGATTAAGTCTGGGTCAAGATCAAATCACATTGAGATGTAACTCGATCAAATCAAGACCTAATTTGGCTCCACGGTTCGAGCTTGGATTGTAGGATAACTCTATTGATTTTGATTCGATAATTTGATGTCTAAGGTAAGTCTGGATATGATCAACTAGTTTTTAATTGGGAGCTACTCGATCTGAATATATTTTTATTAAGTTAATGGCATATTCATTCCACCGGTCTTACTTACCTGGCCATTTATATCGACCCAGTCCTGATTTGAGGTAGCTAACAATTCAAGCCAACCCATGCTACTAGGTTAGTCATAATTATTATGACTAAGTTAAGTCAAGTTTAAAGAGACCTAAATTAAATCTTTCTAAGAAAATATTAAGTCTAAGATCTTCCATCATTGTAGATGTGTAGGCTCTTTCTAGAATTGATTGTTCTTGGCTGGATACAGTATTTAAGTTGCACTAAGAAGACACAACCATGTCTATTAGGCATTGGATGCTATGGATTGGAGGATGGGTTAGGCTTAATATTTTGGATATAGTGAGAGATCCAATCAGGAATTCAATTTATGTAAATAGTGGGTCTGATTTAACTAAGGAGTGGAGCAATATTCTAAGCATGGTGAGCTTCATGAATTAAAGATCAGGTTTGGATGCATCATGATTAGAAAATCATTGGACAAGAGTTGTCCACTCATCGATTGATCCATCACCAATAACTGTTAGGTGAGGTGGTGAGCCAGTTGATGGAACCATACCATCCACTAAAAATCAATAATCATGAAGATTTTTGCATCATTACCAAGGAAGTGTAGGGATCCAAGTAAATAGTGAGAGCCTAATTTATTTAATAAAAATAAAATTTTTAAATAAATTAGTTAAGTCTAATTACAAAATCTAACTAGAAATTTTAACTCTCTATAGAAAAATATCTGTGTCCAACCCACTAGCCCGTATCCTGGACATCCATAAACTGATCGGACCTAACTACAAGGATTAGCTTCAGACCTTCAAAATTATTTTGGGTTCTGAGAAGTTGACTCATGTATTGAGACAAGATCCTCCCACTTTACCAGCACGTCCATCCGTTGATCAGAGAGTGTCTTTGAAAAAATGGATGGATGGAGATAACAAAGCTAAGTATTACATGTTGGGCTCGATGTCTGATGAGCTCCAGCGTCAACATGAAGACATTAAGACTAGCCAGCAAATATTGGCTCACCTACAAGAGTTGTTTGGTGAACAAAGTCACACAAGCAAATATCAAGTCACTAAGAGACTTTTTAAGGCTCAGATGCATGATGGATAGTTGGTCCAAGATCATTGTCTAATGATGATCAAGGACTTAGAAGAGCTTGAGAAGCTCGGTGTCAAATTAGATCAGAACCTATAGATTGATATAATTCTACAGCCTTTGACTAATGCGTATGGGTAGTTCATCATGAACTACCATATGCATAAACTATAAATTATCTTGGCTAAACCTATGAACATGCTGGTTACTACTGAGCTCTCTATGAAAGGTTCAAAAGGCTCAGTGCTTGCTATGGAGTGGACTTCTTTTAAGAGAAAGTCTTTTGGAAAGAAGAAGAAGTCCGTAAAGAAGTAGAAGATGGATGGTGGGAAAAAGAAGAAGGCAGAGCCGAAGAAGAAGGCCGACAAGAAAAAATATTTCCATTTTAATACTGACGGCTATTGAAAGTGGAACTGTCCTCTTTACCTGGACAGCCTAAAGAACAAAAAGAAGGCAGGTCCCTTTGGAGCTATGCTCGTTATAGAATCTAACCTTATGGTTTCTTCTGCATCCAGTTAGATGCTTGACTCTAGTTTTAGTACTCACTTATGCACTTCTACGCAGGATCTTGAGGATGGCAGGAGGCTGAGGGATGGTGAGATGATCCTATGCATCGAGAATGGGGTAAGAGTTATTGCTATGGTCGTGGAAACCTATCCTCTTCGATTACCATCAAGATTAGATCTAGTTCTTAGAGATTATTTTTATATGTCTGCAGCAAGCAGGAATTTGATTTTTGTTTCATGTTTAGCACAAGAAGGCTATATAATTAGTTTTCTTAAGGACTATTGTAATATTCTTTATGAAAGAAATAAAATTGCAAGTAGTTTTCTTATAAATGATCTCTATCAGTTACATATTGATATTTCTATTTTTAATATCGAGCAAAATATGAATGTCATAGGATCAAAGTTACCTAGGGATAGTTTAAATGATAGGTATCTTTGTCACCTTAGGCTAGATCATATAGCTGAAGATAGGGTTAATAATTTGAAAAAATCTAGGCTATTGAGTCCGTTGACTTTCGAGTCATATTTGATTTATAAATTATACCTTCATGACAAAATGATCAAGCTCCCTTTTGTAGCTCATGGAGAAAGGGCCACAGACCTACTCGCTCTTGTACACAGATGTGTGCAGTCCATTTGATGTGCCGGTCAGAGGCAATTATGTCTACTTCATCACCTTTATCGATGATCTATCTCAGTATGAGTATGTGTATTTGATGCAACATAAGTCTGAAGCTTTTGAAAGATTCAAAAAATTCAGACTTGAAGTAGAAAAATAAATAGAAAAATCCATTAAGATTCTTCGATCAGATCGACAAGGTGAATACCTTAGTCAAAAATTTCTAGACTATCTTAAGGATAATGGCATAGTCTCTCAATGGACTCCACCTAGAATGCCTTAACAAAATTTTAGAATGGAGAAACTGGATTCTATTAGATATGGTCCGATCCATGATGAGTTTCATGGACCTTTCTGAGTTTCTTTGGGGACATAGTCTAATGACCGCTATATATTTACTAAATAGAATTTTCTCTAAAATCATTCCTACCATACCATATGAGATATGGCATGGTAAGAAACCAAGTCTAAGTCATCTCAGAATTTGGGATTGTCCAGCTCATATCAAGAGACAACAGGTAGATAAATTAGAGTCTAGGTCCTTTAGAGCTCGGTTTATTGGATATCCTAAAGAGTCATTAGGATATTATTTCTTTCTCCCGAAAGATCACAATGCGATTGTGAGTCGACATGCCATCTTTCTTGAAAAATAATTTATTCTAGATGGTGGCATCAAAAGATAGATTCGGCTCGAGGAGAAAGTCTCCCAAGAGCTACAAGCCAAGGAACCTTTGAAATCCAATCAGATTAAGCCAACCCAAATACTACCTCCTCCACCTCGTAGATCAAGTAGAACTTTTCATCCTCCTAAAAGGTACTTAGGTACTATCTTAGAGGATGTAGAGAAAATATTTCTCATAAAAAATGGGGTTCATGGTGATGATCCCAAAACCTATGATGAGGTGATATTAGATATCAACTCCGAGAAATGGTTAGAGGCAATGAAGTCAGAGATTGACTCAATGTATTCAAACCAAGTCTAGACCTTGGTAGATCCACCTAAAGGTATAGTATCTATTGGGTGTAAATAAATCTTCAAGAGAAAGATAGGTGCTGATGGAAATGTAGGGACATTCAAAGCAAGGCTCGTAGCGAAAGGGTATAGTCAGCGAGAAGGCATTGACTATCAGAAAACTTTTTTGCCAGTAGCCATGCTCAAATCCATCCACACATTGCTTGCTATTGCACCCTATTTTTATTATAAAATATGATAGATTGATGTGAAAATGGCATTCTTAAATGAATATCTTGAGGAAGATATCTATATGGAATAGCCGCTAGGTTTCACACCCAGTGATGATGATCACAAGGTATGTAAGTTGCAAAGATCCATATATGGACTTATGCAAGCATCTCGGAGCTAGAATGCTCATTTCAATGATGTAATCAAATTATTTGGATTCATCGAGAAGGAGAAAGAGCCTTATATTTTCAAAAAGATTGGTGGGAATGCTGTTGTCTTCCTCATACTATATGTGGATGACATCCTCCTAATTGCGAATGATATTCCTATATTGACTACAGTCAAAATATGGTTGTCTAAGGAGTTCTCTATGAAAGATCTAGGAGAGGCTTCCTTTATTCTGAGAATTAAGGTCTATAGGGATAGACCAAATAGGATATTGGGTCTCTCACAAAAAATGTACATAGAGGACGTGCTCAAGAGGTTCAGCATGGAAAACTCCAAGAGGAATTTAGTACCCTTTAGATATGGCATTCATCTCTCCAAGAAGATGTGCCCTAGCGCACCTGAGGAGATTGAAAGCATGAGCAAGATTTCTTATGCTTCGGCAATAGGGAGCCTCATGTATGCCATGCTATATACATGATCTGATATTGCCCATGTTGTGAGTGTCACGAGAAGGTATCAGTCGAATCCAAGTGAAGAGCACTAGACTTTTGTGAAATGTATCCTTAAGTACTTGAGAAGGACTAAGGATATGTTTCTAATTTTTGATAATGGAGAACTCCAGGTTCAAGGATATACAGACTCAAATTTTATGCCCGATATAGATGATCGAAAGCCAACATTTAGAAGTTTATTTATTTGTAATGGTGGAGCTATCAGTTGGAAGAGTTTCAAGCAGATGGTAATAGCTGACTCCACCCTAGAAGCAGAGTACATTGCTATGTCAGAGGCAACAAAGGAGGCATTTTGGTATAAAAAAAATTTGCCACAAAGCTCATAGCGATGCCATCAGATGTCGTCCCTCTGTACTATGATAATAATGGCACCATAGCCCTAGCTAAGGTGCTGAGGTTTCACCAAAAATTCAAGCACATCGAATGGCGATACCACCTCATCCGCGATTACCTCAAGAAGGGATACATCGAGGTCAAGAGTATGGCTGACCTGCTGATAAAGCCATTAAGCCAACAAAAGATCAAAGCCCATCTTGAGAAGATGGGACTTAGATTTGTAGCCAATTGGCTTTAAGTCAAGTGGGAGTTTGTTAGATGTGTGCCCTAGAAGCCAGATTGGCAGATACTTGTAATACACTTCTAAGAGTAATTTTATAATTTTGACTATATATTAATAAAAGGGTTATTTTCTATCATAGTGTGTATTTAAAGTGTCTGTGATACATTTTTTGAGTTAATGGTAATGATAATTCATATTTTCAAGAGTTGAAAATTTAAGACATAAATTCTTATTATTAACTCATAAACTGCTCCCGACTGTAGGATCATCACGAGAATGGTGATCGATCCAGAAGGTTGGTGCATGATCACTTTCATAGTATAGATATATCTTGAGTCTATGGTGTGGAGACATCAGAGCGAGAATACAGGTACTCGATAGAGAATGAGGGCACTGAGCATGACCCCCTCGAGCAGTCATAAGGAAGTCTACCTGCTCATCGATGATAGGCTCGATGTTGCAGTGGTGAGTCTGGTTCTTTGATCTGAGGTGCATCGATAGTTCACCTTGAGGGTGTTATAGTTTGACTACACCATAACATGGTCTCCTAGCCATTCAGAATCCTGAGGTGTATGTTGGCTATAGCATATTCATTGTAGGAATTTGATTGTACCAATAGGAGATCTATCTACCTCGGTGGATGAGGAGTAGCCCTATGATAATCATGAGATTGAGTTCTTAAGCTCATGGCCATGGTAGAGTGAAGATGATAGAAAGAGCTGCTATTAGAATTTTACATTAGACTCGAATCAAATGATTAATTCATATGATGGATGTTGGGTTTGACGAGTTCACCTTAACCCTAATCCGGTCGGGGCTCGGGATAGAAGAACCCAATCACACAGATAGCTGAACCATGATGTTCACTTTCAGTTCTAATGGGTTGCTACCATATACTGTTAGGTGTCATTGGTAGATTTTGAAAGCAATTAGAATGATTTTGATGATTGATCATTCTAATTGTATGAATCAAAAGAGTTTTGGTCCATTGAAAGGTATTTCGATGATATCGATGATAGAGATCACAACGTATCTCATTACCATATGAAACTGAATCTAACTAGATCACACAAATAAGAGTTTGGATTTGGATGTCATCAATTAATCTAACCCACTTTGATTGATTTGGATTAGAACCAATCAGGTTCGAGGTAATCGTGCTAGCACACGATTGAGCCTGGCTTTCTCCTTTTGTAATCTTTCTAATTCACCACAATCAAGTCAAATTTGATTTAACTTATTTTTATATCTTGAATGAGTTTATTTTTATCTTACTGAAATTAGTCTAGGTCAAATTAATTATAGAAATTAAATCCATTCCTAGTGCAATTGGACTAGGGTCAAAAGTTGACCTGATTAAGAGAATTGAGGCTCACCTGATTAGATACTTCTAGAAAATTCTCTAGAAATTATTTTGATCTAAATTTTGGATTTGTGATAGTTCTTGAGTTATGCTATGGATGTGCCAAATTTTATGATTTATGGTAGAGTTTTGACTGGATTTTGACAGAGTTTGATTTGGATCAAACTCTTGAGGGAAGAGTCCCAGGTGCACTGGGCTCTTCCTTATCTACTCATATTGCCCACTTTTTGAATTATTTTTGGAAACAAAACTATATAGGATCTGGGGTTTCATGTGAAGAATAAGTCTTAGAGTCTTGATGATCAAATAAGTATGTTATTTGGTCAAAATGGGACACTATATGGCATTAGGTTTTTAAACCTTTCTCATGCCAAAGAGAAGGATCACATGATTTTATTTTCTATGCAGAGGTGCTGTTGCCCATACCATATTCCATGCCCCCTTATCCTCTCTCTCTCTCTCTCTCTTCTACATGCCTAAAAAGTTAGGCATAAATCTGAGAAGAAGGTCCAAGGTTTTTGGCATAAGAATCAGGATCTACGCGACAATGTTTGTGAGATGGATGGGCTGCCTTCATAAATAGTTTTCAAGGATCTATAGATTAATCAGATTGATCTTTGAGAGGATTGTAAGGAAACATTTAGATCTATCGAGTGGATACCAATAGAGGCTAGGTGCATGCATGCTCCTTTAGAACTTAATACTGATAGATCATGTAGTAATCAGATTACCCAACAAGATATTGAATAATTATTAATTTTTAATTTGTAATATCAGATTATCATGATTAGATCTGAGAACTCTTAGATCTGATCGAATCATAAAAATTTTTGTTGAAAAATCTACCTCAGATCTAATCAGATCTGGATAATCTGACGGCAAAAAATTAGATTTTTCTTCAAAACCCACATCCCTCCATGCACGTAGCCGCCCTCTCACCAATGCCCAAACCCCCCTCACCCCCCCCCCAACCCTCCTTTCCTCCTTTTCTACCCTGTTCCTCCAACACCACGTGGCCTCAAGCCATAGCGAGATGAAGAAGATCGGTCAGGGGCGAGATCGATGATGATGACCAACGGCCACCACCGCCCTAGACCACGATGGAGGACCTCCTCCTCCCTATAGCTGCCTCATAGAAGCCTGCAGAGACCCCTTCGTTAACATTCCTATTAGAAAAATGTGTATTAAAGCCAATCATCTAAGTAGCAAATGGTAGTGATTTGTAAATGAATAATAAAATAATAATTATTATTTGGCTTATTCATTATAAAAATTTTATCTTTCTTAAATGAATTTTTAAGTTATGATGAAGTCCTTAAAACCACACTCAATCGATAAAAAAGAATTTATTGATACTTTCTAAATTTGTTCATGACCAAATGATAAATTATTAATAAGGATGATAGCATATCGAGTGTAGATCACTATATGTCATATGTATTGGTTGTCCTCGTAATTAAGTAGTATAGAGATATTGGTGTGACATATAGGTAGAATGTAGGAGTACATCTATATTGAACATGACCAATGTAGTACTCTGCTATCAAGAATAGCTAGCTAAGGTCAATGGATATAAGTATCCCTCTGACCTAAGATCACTATGGTGATTTGTAAGCAACTTACTATACTTTGGTACCAAACTACGTGTATTTCTAATATAGGATCAGATTATTTCTAGATACAATCAAGTACTTGTAGAGTCGGTGTATGAATCAAGATGGGATTGACCACTCTTAATTAACTTCAGGAGTGAATATCTCATTGTGTTTCAATTTAGCAAAATCTAGGCTTGGATAATCCTCGTAAGGAGTCATGGGATTTAATAAATTTTGAAACATAATATGGATGACATATATGAGTATTGACAACTAACTCAAACTCATCTTAAGTATTCTTGGTCAAAGAGATAAATTATAAGGTAACCATAGGCCAGGATTCTAAGAATATTACTTTGTAGACATTCGACCTATCAGGACATCGGGTACCATTACTAGATGGTCATTTCGATTGGTATAGGAATTGATTCTTATGCTACTGGCTTAGATTTGAACCTATGGGGTCACACACATTAGAGGTTGTTATCTGATCGAATGGTTGATCAATGATTAAGAATCATTCAGTGATCAAATCATCAATGTGATTGATGATTGATCAAGTGCAAGTATTGCAGGAGGATCGATTAGCAATTAAATTACTAATTGACTCAATTTGATTGAACAATTAGACTGAGATCAAGTCTAATTAATTTATATTTAATTAAAATTAGTTTGGACTTAATTAGATTAAGTCCAATTAGTTTATTAGATAAGCCAATTACAAGAAAAAATAATTTCTTGTTAGACTAGGACTTGAATGCACCTAATTTCTAATTGAGTTAAGGATTTAAATTAGATTTAAATTTAGTTTAATCTAATTTAATTATACTTCTAGTTAGACTAGGATCATCCCTTAATTAGGTTGCATTAATTTTGATTTAAATTAGTTTTAAATCAAATTTGACATAGTCTAAATAGAAGAACTCCTAGTTAGACTAGGACTCATCCTTTTTTCCTTGCGCCACCTAAGAAATCCCACGCCTACATTAATTTTCTTACATGATTTTTTTCATGCCAATATGAAATTCTCCATGCTACTAATTATTGAAAATTATGTTCCAAAGCCAATCATCAGCCTATTGACGATTGAGATATTGTAATTAATTTATTAATTAATGAAAAATATTTTAGCATCTTTTTTCATCATAAGTTTACATCTTCTAATGAACTCCATTGTTGTGATGAAGTTCTTAGAACTATTTAGTTCGATAAAGAGAGAATTTATCGATTAGTCCTTAAATTTGTTCAGGACCAAATGATAGGCTGTTAATTAGAACAATAGTGTCTATCGAGCATAGGTCACTATAAGTCATATAGGTTGGTTGTCCTCTTAACTAAGAAGTGTGAAGACACTGGTATGGCATATAGGTGAGATGTATGGATACATCATCATTAAATATGACCAACTTTAGAATATTTTACTATCGAGAATGTCTCTAATGGGATATAGGTATAAATATCTCTTAGACCTAAGATTACCTCAGTGACTTGCAAGCAACTCACTATGCTTTGGTATCGGACTAACTGAATTTCTAATTCAGCAATGAAAGGCTTTTGGGCACAATCAAATACTTGCGAAGTTGGAGTGTTATCAAGATGGAATTGACCACTCCAAGAGTTAGAGAAGAATTTACCACTGTATTTCAATATAGCAAAACCTTGGCCAGGATAATCCATCAGATGGATTTGGTATTTTGAAATATAATGTGGACAACCTGATTAGAGTTGACAGTTGAACTCTGATGTGTCCTATGAGCATTGTGGTCAAGGCGATGAATTATATGGAAACTATATCCGTATGGATTCTAAGGCTGGTGTTCTACACCTTTGACCTATCCGATCGTCGGGTATCATTGCTAGATGGTCACTTCGATTGGTATAGAAATTTATCTCTATGCTATTGACTTAGGTTCGAACCTATGAGATCATACACATTAGAGCTTATGATTTGATCGGATGGTTGATCAATGATTAAGAATCGTTCTAGAGTTAAACAATCAATACGATTGGTGGTTAACCTAGTGCAAGTGTTGCAAGAGGATCGATTAGCAATTGAATTACTAATTGGCTTAATTTGATTAAGCCAATAGGCTAAGATTAAGTTTAATTAAATATAATTTAATTAGATTTAGTTTGGGCTTGATTGGATCAAGTTCAATTGATTTATTGGATAAGCCAAGTGTAAGGAAGAATTAATCCTAGTCTAACTGGGACTCGGATTAACCAAATTTTTTAATTTGATTAGAAAATAAATTAAAATTAAATTAAATTTAATATAATTTAATTAAATTTTTAATTAGGTTAGGGTCTTATTTAATTAGATTAGTTTAATTTTAAATTTATTTGATTAAAAGATCTTATTTGACCAAGTCAAAATAGGAGTCCTAGTGTGACTAGGACTCCCTATCTCCTTGCACCACCTTGGTCCCAACACCCCCCATACCTATTTTTTAGATATTTTTCATAGAAAATCTCTTTCTTCTTGATTTCCATGCCCTCTCTCTCCCTCCAAGTCATATTTGGAAGTTAGGTGGAAGACCAAGTCAAAGAAGGAATTGGTTTTGCTTAGGATTCTATGAGATAGAATTCTTGTTGACCAAAACATCTTCCCTTGAGTGCACCCTCTCTTCCTAGTCCATGCCAAAAATTATGGAGGAGGTGCCCAAGAGTTTGGTGCCCCAACAACTTCCCATGTTTGGATATTCCTACTCTAGGAATTTGACCTAATTTGGACTCTTTTTTTTTTCTATTTATTGGATGAATTTTATTCATATATTTTCATAAAATATAGAGCTTTGAGAGAGGTTTGAGATGTGCAAAAATCAGAGAAAGTGGATCCTTGGGTGTGGGGGTTCCATAGGCACCAAACTAGGTGTCTAGGTGAGAGAAAAGAGAAGAAGAAGAAGGTCTTCTTCTAGAACTATTTTATTTTCAATCTCTTCTCTTTTCTTTTTGAGTTTCTTGAGAGAGTCTCAGATTAGCAAACTCTCATCTTTCTTCTCATATTTTAGAGAGTCCAAATTTTGAAGAAGGGAGCATCGGATCGATCATCGAAGAAGGATCAGCACAGTACTAGCATGTTGTGCCGATTTTCTACATCGAACTTCAAATCAGAGATCGTTGGCTTGTGTAGATGACTCCTAGAGATCGGATGTGTTAGATATATGTGCCCTAGAAGCCAGAATTGGCTGACACTTATAATACACTTCTAAGGGCAAAATTATAATTTTGACTATAATCAATAAAATGGGTTATTTTTTATCACATATGTATATTTAGTGTCTGTGATACATCCTTTGAGTTAATGGTAATGATAATTCATATTTTTAAGAGTTAAAAATTTAAGACATGAATAATCATTATTAACTCATAAAATGCTCCCGACCATAGGATCATCATAAGGATGGTGATTGATCTGGAAGGTTGGTATACAATCACTTCTCTTTAATAGATGAGTCTTGAGTCTACGGTGTAGAGACACCAGAATGAGAGTACAGATACTCGTTAGAGAACGAGGGCACTGAGGGTGACCACCTCGAGTAGTCATTAGGAAGTCTACCTTCTCGTCAATAACTGACTCGATGCTGTAGTGCTGTGTCTGATTCATTGATCTAAGGTGCATCGGCAGTTCATCTTGAGGGTGTTATAGTTTGACTACACCATAACTCAATCTCCTAGCCATTCGAAATTCTGAGGTGTATGTTGGCTATAGCATGTTCATTGTAGGAACTGAATTGCATCAAGATGGAATCTATCTACCTCGGTGGTAGAGGAGCAGCCCTATGATGATCATAAGAATCAAGTCTAGAAGCCCATGGCCATGGTAGAGTGAAATAATAGAAAGAGTTTCTATTTAGGTTTTCACATCGGACCTGAATTGAATGATTACATCATATGACAGAAACTAGGGTTTGATGACTTCACCTTAACCCTAATCTGATCGGGGCTCAAGATAGAAGAACTTAATCACACAGGTAGCTACACCAAGAGGTTTGCATTCAGCTCTGATGGGTTGCCACCATATACTAGTAGGTGTCACCGATGGATTTTGGAAGCAATTAGAATGATTTAGATGATCGATCATTCTAGCTGTTCGAATGAGAAGAGTTCCGATCCATCGAAAGGAGTTTTGATGATGTCGATGATAGAGATCATGACATATCCCATTACCATCTAGAACTGAATCTAACTGGGTCACACAAACAAGGGTTTGAATCTGGTGATCATCAATGGAACTGATCTAGTTCAATTGATCTGAATAAGATTCAACTAGGTTCAAGGAAATCATGCTAGCACTCGATTGAACCTAACGTTCTTTTTTTACTATCATAAATAGTTGTCCTAACTGAGCCAAAGGAGTTTGTGCTTGATCAGAGGCCTTCACTTGATCTGACTAGAGTCTATCCAGGTCAGAAAAGGGTTGTTTTATTTTGTAAGACAATACCTACCATTTTTGGTCACCTGCCATTTCTCGTCCTTTGACTTTGGTCAAAAGTTGACCTTTGACTGGTCAAATGTAGACCATTGATACTTTGACTTTTGTCCACGTGTCACTCACCTATTGGAGAATTGGTGGGGGCTTGTCCTCCTACTAAAAGCTGGCAAGGAGGAGGGCGCACGCCGCCCAGGAGTCCCTGTTGGATAGGGACTCCATCTCCTTTTTGGATTCCAAATAGACTCCTAAAAACCAACTTTGACTGGTCTTAGGCACCATCTAAGGATGAATCCAAGGGACTCTATTCACACCAATCATATTTAGATCTGATTTCATAAAGAGTTGTGATTGGTTGGGAAGAAGAGGAGTTGGATCACGCATAGTCTATAAATAAGACCCTGCACCCAACTCAAAAATATATGAGAAAATTCCCATGCCCAAGGGCTGCCTCTCTCCCCTCCTCCACTCCAAGCCCATCTTCTCCCTCTCCTCTGCACACCCAAAGTAATTTGGGATTTCAGTTGGTGCGATCTAGGCGAGAGAAAGGCGACAGAAAGCTAGAAGACCGCGCTGCTGCAAAGGACAATTACTGATCTTCAAAAGGTATTTTGAAGATCCTCCAAATCAAATTCAGATATGATTTTTAGAGATGTGATAGAGAATAAGAGGATCTCTAGATCCAGTCTGAGTGGATATCGGTAGAAGCTAGGCACTTGCGTGGCTAGATCTAGAACCTTCCACTGCTTACAGGATCATCAACGGATAATAGGATTATCCTATATCAAGATAAATTAAATTTAATTTAATTTATCTAGATTTTATTTTAATTATTAGAATAATAAGAATTAGATCTGAAATATCTCAGATCTAAGAGAAAAATTTTTGCAATATATCTCTTGATCCAATCAGATCTGAACGAACCTGGTCTGGAAAATCAGAATTTCTCTTCAGGATGCGTGTATGGCTCGTGACTTCATCCTCAAGTCTGGATCAGCAAGTTAGAATGTCTAAACTTGCTTAGGCAATAGATCTGGTCTATAAACTTCATACTTGCATTTGATGTAGTGTAGATCTAGATTGATTTGATCAATCTTTTTTCTTTCTTATTTGATTTTAATTTTTGATTTAATATCATGCCTTAATCATGTAATAGATCTGAGATCTAAGTATTTACATGGTTATTTAAATAAATTTTAGATTTATTTAAGTCTTTCGCTACAAGATCTTGAAAAAGTTTCAAGATCTACTTATGAAACTCCAGATCTGGTTTCTTCAATTGGCATCAGAGCATAGGTTCTTATTACATGATTTTTATGTATGTTTAGATTATTTCTTAGATTAGATCTAATTTATAGTCTAATTATTAAATCTAGAATTAAGAAAAAAGTAAAATATTTTAGATTGCATGGACTGCCATAATGTTTACCCTTTATAGTGAATCGGTTGTCCTAGTACGTGTTGATCTAAAATATTGATCATAAAATTTTAGATTAGATCTACGTAATTTTATGATCTGATTAAAAATATTTTAATCTAATTTTAATCATCATAAATGTGTTAGATTTGATCTAGAAAGATTTATGATTGATTATTATTGAAATTGTTTCAATTACATGAACCTGTTTAGATTATATTTAAAGTAGTTTTATGTTTATTTTACTTGCATATTGATTATGAATCAAACATGCAACTTGGTTGATAGAACCATGTTGTAAAAATATTTTACAAATATGAAAATCATTTTCAAAAAGTTGAACCCCAACCCTCAGCCCAAAACTTAATTGAGAATTAAGAAGTTAATTGATTAGGATCTAGGATTGTGAATTGAAGATCCTAAGACACAAATCATAACACATTAGGTTAAATGGATTAGTGGGAATTAGGTTCATTAATTGGGTTAGACTTAGGGTTAGATTAAAGAATGGACTTAATTCGAGAATTGACTAAATCTAATTAATTATTATCTTAGATTAGGTCAAGAATTCTCTAGATCAATTACAATAGTTGTAGTTGGTCAATTCCATGTCTATAACAAGATCCAAGATGGACTTGATTCTTAGCTACGTGGTCTAGCATGAACTGTTAGGTTGATCTAATTGAAACTAATTAAACTAGTTGGTATCTAAGGTAAACCATATCAGTGGTTTTTAATTGGTAGCCTGCTTACCTGGCCATTTCTGATGGTGTCTAAGGCAAGCCTGGCAGACCCTTCCACTAATCGAACTTACCTGGCCTCTTGGTGAGATTATGTTTTGATCGGATTGCTTGACTATTCAAGCTAACCCATGTTAGCTAGGTAAATTAGTTTGACTGATTTAGATGCTCATAGACCAGCCTATTAATGATCTCCCTTAAGCTGACTTGGTAAAGTTAGTGAGAGGATCATGACAAGCTGGTTAATCTAATTTACTCACTTCTATAAATAAATTCTTTAAAATTATTAGGTTCCTAAAATAAAATAGTTATATGATAACTGGATCATCGCCTTCCATTAAAGTGGATGATAATGGGTCCATTAGTTGGATAATCATTGGAGGCCCAAAGGCTTGGTGCTTATCAGTTGATGGAATTATCATTCATTATATGATATCTTGGATACATCTTTCTAAATGGTGGTCAGGTGGGCCAACCAAAGTTGGGCCTGATCATTCATTGGTTAGATGGGCCAAGTATGATCATGTTAATGGTAGGACCTAATTGGATCCTTTTCTGAGAAGGCCAAAGCCAACTGATCAGGGCCTGGGGCAAAATTTAATAATTAAAAATTATTTAGAGAAATAATTGGTTATGAACCTATCCTTAGATGTACATGGGTGGGCCAACCAAACTTGGGCTTATGTACAGTCTATATGGATTCTAGTATCTACTAAGAAATTAGGATAATTTTTTAAATTCGAGGTAGAGGCTATCAATTCAAATAAAATAGTGGATGAAACCTTTTGATTAAAGTTCAAATTTTTAGATTTAATGAATCAATTACTAATTAGATTTTGATTTTTCTTTGTGCAGACATGGTTGCTTCTCTATCGCTTCGATCATTGTTGGACAATGATAAGTTGGTGGGACCCAACTTTGGTAGCTGATACCGAATGTTGAAGATTGTCTTGGAGCATGAACGGATCCTATATGTGCTGACGGATCCTGCACTTGAGGAGCCAGCTATCAATGCACGTAGAATAGTTAGAGATACTTATCAGAAGTGACTTAATGATCGAACCACGGTGCACTGCATTATGCTGGCTACGATGAGTGACGAGTTTAGTCATAAGTTTGAGATAGCTCAACCAAACAAATGCTCCAAGTGTTGGAGGATTCTTTTGTCACACTCGATGATGTTGAGAGGCATAAGACTAGTTGCGCCATCTTCAATGCTAGAATGTGGGATGGTGCCTCTGTCACTGATCATGTATTGTATATGATTGAATTGATAGAGCGCTTGAGCAAGCTCGACTTTTTCTTACACAAACAACTTGGGAAAGATGCAATACTAAACTCATTGCCCAAGTCTTATCTTCCATTTCTTACACATTATAGAATATCAAAGCCTGAAGTGGACTATCATGGGTTACTGGGGTTACTTCAGAACTTTAAGAAGGATCACCAACTCCATAAGGAGTCGGTGAACTTAGTGGGAGGTTCGTCTTCTCGTTCTCGATCTTTTGGAAAAGAAAAGAAGAATAAGAAGAAGAAATCCAAAAAGATGCATGTTCATGCTAGGACACCTGTTCAGGCTCAGACCCTAAAGACCAAGCTTGATAAGAGTCAAGCCGAATGCTTTTTTTGCAAGAAGTAGGGGCACTGGAAGAGAAACTATCCTCAGTAAATTGCCTCCCTAGATTTGAACAGGCAGAGAAAGAAGCAAGTTATTGCTGGGCAAGGTATTTATATGATAACTCCTTGCAAATTCTCTATTTGTGATATTATTGACTGGGTATTGGATACTAGTAGCCCTTACCATATTTTCAATTCATTGCAGGGGTTGTAGGTTAGTAGAAGGTTCGGACAAGGCGAGAGATTCCTGAATGTTGGAGATGGAAGATCAGTTCCAGCTCTAGCTTTGAAATTTTGAAACTTGTATTTGAATATCATACCATTATTTTTAGTGATTGTCATTTCTATTGTAGTTTTTTTTTAAATATCATTTCTGTAGGCCTTTTGGCTATGAATAATTATGAAATTTTAATAAAGAAATAAGTTTGTAATATCATTGTATATGATGTTATTGCTTTCTATGGATAATTGAATAATAGTGTATATATGTTATCATAACTTGTTAATGTACTCTATTCTACTGGCAAGCATCCTAGATTAGATAGTGTATCAGATATCTACTTATGGCACTATTGGCTAGGTCATATAAACAAGAGTAGGATAAATAGGTTGACTCAAGAGGGAATCATCAAAGTCAATGATTGTGAATCACTTCCAACCTATGAGTCCTATCTTCTTGGTAAAATGACCAAGTCACCTTTTACTAAAAAAGGTGAGAGAGCAAATGAGCTCTTAGATCTAGTACATACTGATGTATGTAGACCAATGAGCACAAGTGCCAGAGATGGATATGTCTACTTCATCACTTTCACAGATGATCTATCCAGATATGGATATGTCTATCTGATGAAACATAAGTCGGATTCTTTTGAAATGTTCAAATGATTCTGAAGTAAAGTAGAAAATAAACTAGGAAGGGTATTAAAACTCTTCAGTCTAATCAAGGAGGAGAATACCTTTCTGGTGAGTTTCTCACATATCTAGGAGAGAATGGAATTCTCTCCTAATGAACTCCTCCTGGAACACCATAGCATAATGGTGTGTCTGAAAGGAGGAATCAGACTATGTTAGACATAGTCCGATCCATGATGGGATTTGCTAGCTTGTCGATATCCTTTTGGGGATATGCACTCAAATCGACTTATTATCTATTAAATAGGGTTCCAAGTAAGTCTGTAGTTAAAACCCCATATGAGATATGGACAGAACGTAAGCCAGCACTTTCACACCTTAAGGTTCAGAGGTGCCCGACTTATGTCAAATGATTAGTCACAGACAAACTTGGACCTAGATCTGACAAGTGTACATTCATAGGATACCCAAAAGAGACCAAAGGATACTATTTCTATCATGCTAATGAACAAAAGATGTTCGTCAGCCTTAGGGCAACCTTTTTAGAAAAGGAGTTTCTTGATGAAGGAACTGTTACCTCTAAGGTTGAACTTAATGAAGTTCCACAGATAGAAAGTACGACATAGAATGTTGAACTTAAGTCAGATTTGATCAGGTCAGATCCAAAGCCTTGTGAACCTACACCATTAAGGTGATCTAACAGAGTACCTCACCATCCAAATGGATACTATGGATTCTTGATCCTGGATGGAGATTCCATCGAACTCGATGAGAATGATGAGGATCCGATCACTTATATGGATGTGATGCAGAGACCCAACTCTGAGAAATGGATAGAAGTCATAAGATCCAAAATGAATTTCATGAAGGTTAATGATGTATGGATATTAGTTGACCCACCTGAAGGGGTTAAACCATTGGATGTAAATGGGTCTTCAAAAGGAAGAGGGGCATAGATGGAAAGATGGAGACCTATAAAGTCCGTCTAGTTGCCAAGGGGTATCATCAATGTTATGGTATTGACTATGATGAGATGTTCTTCCCTATGGCAATGCTCAAGTCTATTCGGATCATGCTTGCCATTACTGCCCATCTGGACTATGAGATCTGATAGATGGATGTGAAGACAGCTTTCCAAAATGAAAAGCTGACCGAAGAGGTGTATATGATACAACCTGAAGAGTTCACATCTATAGATGAGTCCAAGGTGTGCAAACTTTAGAGATCCATTTATTGATTGAAGTAGGCATCTCAGAGTTGGAATATGCATTTTGATAAAGTGATCAAAATGTATGACTTCATTAAGAATGGAGAAGAACCCTGTATTTACAAATGGGCAAATGGTCCAGTAATGTAATTCGTTATTTTATACATGGATGACATTCTCTTAATCGAAAATGACACTCCCGTACTATAAGGAATAAAAGTTTGGTTGTCATCACAGTTCTCTATGAAGGACTTGGGAGAAGCATCCTACATCCTAAAGATGAAGATCTATAGGGATATATTTAAAAGGATGCTTGGTATATCCCAATCTACATACGTAAAAACTGTGCTGAAGAGGTTTAGCATGGAGAATTCCAAAAAGAGCTATCTTTCGATAAGTCAAGAAATTTCTCTCTCTAAGAAGGATTGTTCGACAACTTCTGAAGAGAGAGAGCGTATGAGTAGAATTCTATATGCTTCGGTAGTGGAATCTATTATGTATGCAATGACATGTACGGGATCAGAAGTGGCATACTCACTAGGAGTAGTGAGTAGATATCAGTCTGACCTTGAAGAAAATCATTAGAAGGTGGTTAAAACCATCCTTAAGTTTTTGAGAAATACTAAGGATCAATAGTTGGTTTATGGTGAGTCAGATTTGAAGCTTGTGGGATTTATAGACTCCAACTTTCAATCTAATCATGATGTTAGTAAAAGTATGTCGAGGTATATCTTTACTCTAAATGGTATAGCCATCTACTGAAAAAGTTCTAAGCAGCATATAGTGACTGACTCTATTTGCAAAGTAGAGTATATAGCAGCATCAGATGCAGCAAAGAAACCAGTGTGGCTGAGGAAGTTCATCACCGAGCTCGAAGTAGCACCTTCCATTGATGGTCTAGTCCTGCTCTACTGCGACAGCACTGGCACCATAGCTCAAGAAAAAAAATTGAAGGCACACCAGTGGATAATGCACATTCTGCACTGCTTCCATTTGGTTCGTCAGATTGTGGATCATGGTGACATTGACCTTTAGAAGATTGACGAAAAGAAGAACCTAGCCAACCCCTTCACTGAAGTCTTGGCAATCAAGGAGTTCGACAATCATAAGTCGAAGATGGGTATTAGATATTATGCCGAGTGGCTTTAGGATAAGTGAAAGTTGTTGGAAATTATGTTCCAAAGTCAATCGTCAGTCTCTTGACGATTAAGATATTATAATTAATTTATTAATTAATAAAAAATATTTTGATATTTTTTTCATCATAAGTTTACATCTTCTAATAACTCCATTGTTATAATGAAGTTCTTAGGACTATTTAGTTTCGATAAAGAGAGAATTTATCGATTAGTCCTTAAATTTATTCACGACCAAATGATAGGCCGTTAATTAGAACAACAGTGTCTATCGAGCGTAGGTCACTATATGCCATATAGGTTGATTGTCCTCTTAACCAAGGAGTGTGAAGATACTGGTATAGCATACAGGTGAGACGTATGGGTACATCATCATTGAATGTGATCAACTCCAAAGCATTCTGCTGTCGAAAATGTCTCTGATGGGATATTGGTATAAGTATCCTTTAGACCTGAGATCACCTCAGTAACTTGCAAGTAACTCACTGTGCTTTGGTACCGGACTAACTAAATTTCTAATTCAGCAATGGAAGGCTTCTGGGCATAGTCAAATACTTACGAAGTTGGAATGTGATTAAGATGGAATTGACCACTCCAAGAGTTGGAGAAGAATGTATCACTATATTTCAATATAGCAAAACCTTGGCCAGGATAATCCATCAAATGGATTTGGTATTTTGAAACACAATATGGACAATCTAATCAGGGTTGACAGTTGAACTCTGATGTGTCCTATGAACATTATGGTCAAGAGGATGAATTATATGGAAACTATATCCGCATGGGTTTTTAAGGATGGTGTTCTACACCTTTGACCTATCCGACCATCAGGTATCATTGCTAGATGGTCACTTTGATTGGTATAGAAATTTATTTCTATGCTATCGGATTAGGTTCAGACCTATGAGGTCACCCATATTAGAGTTTACGATCTAATCAGATGGTTGATCAATGATTAAGAATCCTTCTAAGGTTAAACAATCAATATGATTGGTGTTTAACCTAATGTAAGTGTTGCAGGTATTGGGAATGTGTCCCAAAGTCAATCGTCAGTCTATTGATGGTTGGGCTATATATCTATAATTATATATAAATTATAAATTAATAAAAGTTATTTTAGTATTTCTCATCATAAATTTTGTTGTCTTCTAATGAACTCCTATGTTGTGATGAAGTCCTTAGGACTATCTAGATTTGGCAAAGGAGGATTTATCATTTAGTCCTTAAATAGTTCACGACCAAATGATACATTGTTACTTAAGATGACAATGTTTATCAAGTATAGGTCACTATGTGCCATATAGGTTGGTTGTCCTCATATCCAAGAAGTGTTGAAACACTGATATGGCATGCAAGTGAGATGTATGGATACATCTGCACTGAACATGACCAACTTCAGAGTTTTTCTCCTATCAAGATTAGCTTCAATGGAATGTAGGTATAAATGTTCCTCCAACTTGAGATCATCACGGTGACTTTCAAGCAACTCATTGTGTTTCGATGCTGGACTATCTGAATTTCTAATTCAGTGATGGAAGGTTTTTGGGCACAGTTAAGTATTTATGTAGTCGGTGCGTGTATCAAGATGGGATTGACTACTCCTAATTTCAGGAGCTGTGTTCAATTATATTTTAGTTTAGCAAAATCTTGGTCAGGATAGTCTTAATGAGGAGTCATAGGACTAATTGCTTTGAGACACGACATGGATGTATTTTTTAGGATTGACAGTCTAACCCTAAGTTATCTATTACACAAAGGTCATAGGGATGAATTATATGGTAACCATATTCATGTAGATTTTGAATATTATGATTATGATTATTCGATCTATCTAGATGTCGGGTACCATTGCTAGATGGTAACTTCAATTAGTATAGAAATTGGTTTCTATGCTATCGACTTTGATTCAGACCTGTGGGGTCACACACATTAGGAGTTCCTACTTGATTTGATGGCTGATCTAGAGTCACATTGGTCTAGGACTCTATGGTCAAGAGTTCCACTAGACTAAAACTCTGTGACCAAGAGTTTCACTAGATTGGGACTCTGAGTCCTACTTATCTGGGACTCTCTGATCATGAGTCCTGATAATCTAGGACACTATGGTCAAAAGTTTCACTAGATTGAAAATCTATGATCAAGAGTCTTACTAAACTGGAACTTTGAGTCCTACTCATCTGGGACTCTTTGATCAAAATATTTACTAGTCTGGGACTCTATGATCTCGAGTTCGATTCGTTTGGAATACTGGGTTCAAGAGTCCCACCAATTTGGGACTCTTCAAGAGTTTCATATTGATAGGACTCTGTTGCTCAATAACCCATTCAATTTGGACTTAGAAATTTTTGAAGGATTAATTAGCAATTTAATTTTTGATTTGCTCAATTTGATTAAGCGATGATGATTTGATCAAGTTTGATTGAATTTGATTCGATTGGAATTGATCTGATCAAGTCATGAGATGACATAATCACTATAGGAGTTTTGACCCTGATTTGATCAGAACCTAGATCTAATTAATTTCTAATTTGATTAGAATTTTATTGAATTAGGATCAGTCTAATTTGGTTGGCTTTAACCTGATTTAATTGGATCTAAATTAATTAGTTTGGTTGAAACCAATTAGGACCAAGTCAAATGACGTTTGAATTCAAATTCTCCTATGCACCCACCATTTTTGACTTTTCCACTCTACTTCCCATGCCCTCTCTCTTGTTTGTCAAACATTTTTTAGAGAAATAAAAATTTACATGTAGAACAAGAGTCCTTCTGCATAATAAACACAAGGGAGGGGGTGTTGGATAAGGATAAGAGGCTCATTTGATTTTTGAAATCAAGTGAATGCTTAAAACCTCTCAATCACTCGATCCTTATCATTTTCTATGTGGTTTTCCTATGGTATTCACGTCAATAAATTATGAGAATTTTTGTACGTGTAGGTTGAGGAGATAGTATTATGTGGTAAAAATTTTAGAGTGTTTGGGCATTAGTTCTGAGTAGAAAAAAATCTTGGAGTGAAGGTGAACACGATCCTACAGCACTTTACTTTTCCCTCATGCCTCTCTTTTTTTATGATTTTCACCTCTAAGGATACCTATTTTTAGATATAATTTAAATAAGAATTATAGATCTAAAAGTTTTCTTTTCATAAAAACTTATTTCATGGAAAAACTCCACACAGAGAGGATGTGATAGAATTTTTAGTGTGTTAGGATTTTTGGGCCAAGTGAAATCGTAGATTTGGAAATCTGGGTTTGGGTGGAGAGATTGAGTGCTGTAAGCATCAGATCACCACCAAATTTGAAACACATCTTCAACATCCTCTAATATTTATGTTCTAATTTTTTAGAATATCTGAGAAATTAGATAGCATAATCAATCTAATCGATCATGATCAGCCATCGAAGGCTCTAGAGAGAAGCTAGCACTCTAGTGGGGCTGATTGGGACCAAGAGCTCCATGTGGACCAACCATAGAGGTCGAACACATGTGCGACTATGACATGATTCCAAAGTATTATTCGATGGATTCATATTGTGGTGTTCGACTATCCGCAAGAAGGTATTATGTTCTGAACACGTAGATGTAGTAAATAGTTTATTACATAGCTTTATTTTCAGATCTATTGATGTATGCATGCATGTTATGTTTAGATCCTAATATACAGAGTTATATAATCTAATATGATCAGTAGATAATTAATTAGATTAATTATTTTTTATGACATCATTATTATTTTTGAAATATTTTTTGAAAGTAGCATAGTAAATTCTGCACTATTTTCTTCAATTGGTATCAGAGCAAGGCTCTTTAAACATGATATGCTTGCATATTTAGATTAATAATTTAGATTTAATCTAAATATTGATATAATAATTAAAGTAATTAGATCTAAAAAATTAAAATCTAGATTGCACGGACTGTAGGTTGTTCTGCTGCAGGGTTTACCTCTATAGTGAAAAGGTTATCTTGGTACATTGCTGATCTATATCGTTAATCATGAAATTAATAGATTTAATCTAATATTTTTATGATTTAATTATATTAGACTTTAGTATGATTTATGATCATGAATGCATAATTAAATAATATTTGATTATGATTTCATGATTATGTAGTGTACATAGTTTCAGATTAAACCCTACAACTAGTGCTGTTTGTAAATTGAGATAATTTAATTTTGAAATGAGTCGACTCAATTAGTGAATAATGCTACGTTGTGAAGAACCTTTTAAAATTAAAAATATTTTCAAAATGCCGAATCCTAACCCTCAGCCCATAAACTTAATTAAAAATTAAGTATAATGATTTAGTGTTTAGAATTATGAATTTAGACTCTAAGTCATTAATCATAAACTTGTGGGTTATTGGGTTAGCTAATTTAGATCCATAAATTGGGTTAGACCTAAGATTAGTTAAAAGGTGAACTAATTTAGAATAATTAATCAAATCTAATTAAATATTAATTTAGATTAGGTCAAGGACTCTATAGACTCAATTATAATAGTTGTAGTTGGTCAAGTCCATGCCTTTAACAAGGACCAAATGGACTTGATTCAAGGCTACATGGTCGAATCCAAAATTACTAGATTGGTCAAATTAAAACTAATGAACCATATGGTGTTTAAGATAAGTTTGGCAGTTTGACCAGTGGTTTTTAATTGGGAGCTACTTGCACTGATTCGATCTTTGATGAGTTAATGGCATATTCCTTCCACTGATCTTGCTTACCTGGCTATCCTGATGAGTCAGATTTTGATTAGATCACTTGATGATTTAGGCTCACCCAAGTCTATTAGGTAAATTAGTTTGACTGATTTAGGTGCTCCCAATGCCAGCTTAGTTTAGATTCTTTTCAAACTTGGTGAAGTAAGTTGGCTCGCTGAATTTTCTTAAATTAGTTAACTAAATCCTCTAAAATTATTAAGTCCTTAAAAATGAAATAGTTATATAGATAACTAAATCATATCCTCTCATTAAGTTGAGTGATAATGGGTTCATTAGTATAATGATCATTGGAGGCCCAAAGGCTTGGTGATTATTGACTAATGAAATTATCATTCATAAAATGATAATTTGATTAAGTCTTTCTGATGGTGGTTAGGTTGGCCGACCAAAGTCGGATCTGATCATTTATTGATTAGATAAGACCAAATATGGTCATGTTAATGGTTGGACCTAACCGAACCTTTTTCAGTGGAGGCCAAAGCCTACTGATTAGATCTATGGGGCAAAATCAATGTTACTAGAAGTTGTTTAGAGAAATAATTTTGAATCTACCCATAGGTGCACATGGGTTGACCAACCAAAGTTGGGCTCATGTGTAGTCTGTGGATTCTAGTACCCACTAAGAAATTAGAGTAATTCTTCGAATTGGAGGTAGAGGCTACCAATTCATATAAAATAATAGGAGGACCTTTAGACTAAAGTCCAAGTCTTTAGAATTAATAATTCATATACTAAAAAGGTTTGGTTTTTCTTTTTGTGCAGACATGGCCACTAATCTATCGCTTCGGTCATTGTTAGACCATGACAAATTAATGGGACCCAACTATGATAGCTAGTATCGTAAGTTGAAAATTATCTTGGAGCATGAGCGGATCCTTTATGTGGTAACAGATCAAGCACCTGAGGAGCTAGCCTCGAATGCTAGGAGAGCAATCCAAGATACTTATCTGAAGTAGCTCAATGACCACACCATCGTTCGATGTATAATATTGACAGCAATGAATGACGAGTTCAGCCATAGGTTTGAAAATGCCCAGCCACAAGAGATGCTTCAAATATTGAATGATTCTTTTGGCACGTCGAACGATGTTAAAAGGCATAAAATAAGTTGTGCCATTTTCAACGCTCGAATGAGGGATAGGGCCTCAGTCATCGATCATGTATTGTACATAATCGAGATTATTGAGCACTTTAGCAAGTTGGGCTTTCCCCTGCATGAGCAACTCGGTAAGGATGCGATCCTTAATTCTTTGCCCAAGTCCTTCCTCTCCTTTCTAACTCATTTTAGAATGACAAAGCCTGCATTGAACTACCATGACTTGTTGGGGTTGCTGCAGAACTTTGAGAAGGATCACCAACTCCATAAGGAGATGGTGAATGTAGTGGGAGGGTCTTCTTCTGATCGTTGACCCTTTAAGAAAGGGAAGAAGAATAAGAAGAAGAAAAATAAAAAGGTGCGACCACATGCTGGGACAACTGCATAGGGTCAAACCAAGAAGTGCAAGCCTGATTAGAGCTAAGTAGAGTGCTTCTTCTACAAGAAGCAGGAGCACTGAAAGAGGAGCTGTCCTCTGTACATTGTCTTCCTAGATCCAAATAGACCGAGGAAGAAGTAAGTAGTTGCTGGGCAAGATAATTATATAATAATACCTTATAATTTTTTCTTATTTGATTCTACTATTTGTTAATTAGATATTGAAAGTCTTTATCATATTTATAATTCTATACAGGGCTTGCAGGTCAGTAGGAGATTTGATCAAGGTGAGAGGTTCCTGAACATTGGAGATGGAAGATAAGTTCTAATTCTAGCTTTAGGAATCATGAACATTGTAATCAATTTAAATAAAGTTATTCTTAATGAATGTCATTATTGTCCAACTTTCTTATTAAATGTCATTTTTGTAGGCCTTTTGGCCATGAATGATTTTGAAATATCAATAAAAAAAAATTATAATATCATTTTGAATGGTGTTATAATTTTGATTGGACAATTGAATAACGAAATTTATTTATTTTCTATGTCTGTTAACGTGGTTCAATCCTCCAGTAAATGTCTTAGAATTAGTGATATATCTGATGTCTACCTTTGGCACTATAGGCCAGGTCATATTAGCAAGAATAGAATTAATAGGTTAGCTCAAGAAAAAATTCTTGTGGTTAGTGATTATGAGTCACTTCCGACCTGTGAGTCCTGTCTTCTTGGTAAGACCAAGTCATCTTTTGCTGAAAAAGGTGAACGAGCCACTGAACTCTTGAGTTTAGTATATTCAAATGTATGTGGACCCATGAGCTCAAGTACCAGAGGTGGATATTTCTACTTCATAATTTTCATAGATAATCTATCGAGGTATGGGTATGTCTATTTAATGAAGCATAAGTCGAAGTCGTTTGAAATGTTCAAAATATTTCAAAATGAGATAGAAAAGCAAACTAGAAAAAGTATTAAAACTCTTCGGTCTGCCGAGGGGGTGAATACCTTTCCAATGAGTTTTTGACATATCTTGGGAAGAATGGAATTCTCTTCCAATGAACCCATCCTGGAACACCACAACATTATGGTGTGTTTGAAAGGAGAAATCGGACCCTGTTGAACATGGTTCAATCCATGCTGGGGTTTGCTGGTTTGCCGATCTTTCTATGGGGATATGCGCTTGAGTCAGCTTATTACATTCTAAATAGGGTTTTGAGTAAATCTATTAATAAAACACCATATGAAATATAGACAGGGTGTAAGCTAATGCTTTCACACCTTAGGGTTTGGGGGTGTCGGACTTACGTCAAACATTTGATGACAGACAAGCTTGTACCTAGGTCTAATAAGTATAGTTTTATAGGTTACCTAAGAGAAACCAAAGGGTACTACTTCTACCTTGCTGATGAGCAAAAAATATTTGTCAGCCTTAAGGTAGTCTTTTTAGGAAAAAAGTTTCTTGGTGATGGAACTAATGCCTCTAAGATTGAATTTGATGAAGTACGATAGGTGGAAGAATGGACACAAGTTGTTGAACTTGAGCTGGATCTGATTAGATCAGACCCAGAACTCATTATAGAAGCATTCTTAAGGAGATCTGATACAGTACTATGTCAATCAGATAGATACTATGGTTTTTTAGTCTGAGATAGGGATCCTATCGAATTCGATGAGAACGATCAGGATCCAATCACCTATATAGATGCAATGCGGAGATCCGAATCTGAGAAATGGCTTGAGGCCATGAAATCCAAGATGAAATCCATGAAGGTCAACGATGTATGGACATTGGTTGACCCACCCGAAGGGATACAACCCATAGGGTGTAAGTGGATCTTCAAGAGGAAAAGAGGCATAGATGGAAAGATGGAGATCTATAAAGCTCATTTGATTGCCAAGGGATATCGTCAACGTTATGATATTGACTATGATGAGACATTCTCTCCTATGGCAATGCTCAAATTCATTCAGATAATGCTTGCCATAGCTGTCCATCTAGACTATGAAATATGGCAGATGATGTGAAAATAGCTTTCCTGAATGGAGAGCTGGATGAAGAGGTGTATATGATACAATCTGAAGGTTTCATGTTCATAGATGAGTCTAAGGTGTGTAAGCTTTAGAGGTTCATTTATGGACTAAAGCAGGCATCTCGGAGCTGGAACATACGATTTGATAGAATAATCAAAACGTATGGCTTTGTTAAGAACGAAGAGGAGCTCTGCATATATAAATGAGCTAATGGTCCATCAATAGTATTTCTAGTATTGTATATGGATGACATTCTCTTAATCAAAAATAATGTCCTTATATTACAAGAAATAAAGATCTAGCTGTCATCACAGTTTTTCATGAAAGATCTGAGAGAAGCTTCCTACATCCTAGGAATGAAGATCTATAAAAATAGATCTAAAAGGTTGCTTGGATTGTTACGGTCCACGTACATTGACAGTATGCTGAAATGGTTCAGCATGAAAAATTTCAAGAAAGACTATCTACCGATAGGCCATGGAATTTTTCTTTCAAAGAGGGATTGTCCAACAACATCTCTAGATAGAGAGCATATAAGTAGAATACCATATGCTTCTGCAGTGGGTTCTATAATATACGCCATGATATGTACGCGATCAGATGTGGCATACTCACTAAGTGTAGTGAGTAGATATCAATCTAATCCTAGGGAGAATTACTAGAAGATTGTTAAAACCATCATGAAGTATTTAAGAAATACTAAGGATCAGTGGCTTATATATGGTGAATCAGACTTAAAATTTATGGGATTCACAGACTCCAGTTTTCAGTCTGATCATGATAATAGCAAGAGTGTGTCGAGATATATATTTACCCTTAATGGTAGGCCCGTCTGTTGGAAGAGTTCCAAGCAGCATACTGTGGCCGATTCAGTTTGCGAGGTGGAGTATGTCGCTGCATCAGATGCTACCAAAGAAGTGGTGTGGCTAAGAAAATTCATCATCGAACTCGAAGTAGCATCCTTCCTTGATGCTCCAGTTCTGCTCTATTGCGATAGCTCTGGAGCCATTGCTCAGACGAAGGAACCAAAGGCACACCAGTGGATGAAGCATATTCTGCACCGCTACCATCTTATCTGAGAGATTGTAGATCAAGATGATGTAGACCTTCAGAAGATCAATGGAAAAGAGAACCTGACTGACCCATTCACTAAAGCTATTGCGGTGAAGGAGTTCGACGACTTTAAGTTGAAGATAGGTATTAGATACTGCACTGATTGACTTTAGTCCAAGTGGAAGATTGTTGGGAATGTGTTCCAAAGCTAATCTTCAGTCTGTTGATGGTTGGGCCATATATTTATAATTGTATATGAATTATAAATTAATAAAAATTATTTTGATATTTTTCATCATAAATTCTATTGTCTTCTAATGAACTCCTATGTTGTGATGAAGTCCTTAAGACTATCTAGATTCGGCAAAGGAGGATTTATCATTTAGTCCTTAAATAGTTCATGATTAAATGATATGTTGTTATTTAGAATGACAATATTTATCAAGTATAGGTCGTTGTGTGCCATATAGGTTGGTTGTCCTCATAACTAAGGAGTATTGAGACACTGATATGGCATGCAAATGAGATGTATGGGTACATCTACATTGAACATGACCAACTCTGGGGCTTTTCTCCTATCAAGATTAGCTTCGATGGAATATGGGTATAAATGTCCCTCCGACCTGAGATCACCATGGTGATTTTCAAGCAACTCACTATGTTTTGATGCCGGACTATCTAAATTTTTAATTCAATGATGGAAGATTTCCGGGCACAGTCAGGTACTTATGGAGTTGATGTCTGTATCAAGATGGGATTGACCATTTTTAATTTTAGGAGTTGTATTCAATTATATTTTAATTTAGCAAAACCTTGGCTAGGGTAGTCTTAGTGAGAAGTCACGGAACTAATTGCTTTGAGACATGACATGAATATATTTTCTAGGGTTGACTGTCTAACCCTGAGTCATCTATTACATAGAGATCATAAGGATGAATTATACGGTAACCATATTTACGTAGGTTCTGAATGTTGCGATTGTGATTATTCGACCTATCCAAACGTCAGGTACCATTGCTAGATGGTCACTTTGATTAGTATAGAAATTGATTTCTGTACTACCGACTTAGGTTCAGACCTACGGGGTCACACACATTAGGAGTTTCTATCTGATCTGATGGCTGATCTAAAGTTCTATTGGTCTGGAACTCTATGGTCAAGAGTCCCATTGGACTGAAACTCTATGACCAAAAGTTTCACTGGATTGGAACTCTGAGTCCTACTTATCTAGGACTCTCTGATCATGAGTCCTGATAATCTAGAACACTATGGTCAAGAGTCCTACTGGACTAAGACTCTATGATCAAGAGTCCTACTAGATTGAAACTCTGAGTTCTACTCATTTGAGACTCTCTGATGAAGAGTTCCACTAGTTTGGGACTCTATGATCACGAGTTTGATTCATTTGGGACATTGGGTTCAAGAGTCCCACTGATTTAGGACTCTTCAAGAGTTTCATGCTGATAGGACTCTATTGCCCAATAACCCATTCGATTTGGACTCAAATATTTTTGGAAGATTAATTAGTAATTTGATTATTGATTAGCTTAATTTGATTGAGTGATCAGGATTCGATCAATTCTAATTGAATTTGATTCGATTGGATTTGACCCGATCAGGTCATGAGATGGCCTAATCGCTATGGGAGTTTTCACCCTGATTTGATCAGGACCTAGATCTAATTAATTTCTAATTTGATTAAAATTTTATTGAATTAGGCTAAGCCTAGTTTGGTTGGATTTAACCTAATTTAATTGGATCTAAATTAATTAGTTTGGTTGAAACCAATTAGGACCAAGTCAAATGAAGTTTGAATTCAAATTCTCCCATGCACCCACCATTTTTGACTTTTCCACTCTGCTTCCCATGCCCTCCCTTTTGTTTGTTGAATATTTTTTAGAGAAATAAAAATATGCACATAGAAGGAGAGTCCTTCTGCGTGTTAAAAATAAGTGAGGGGGCATTGGATAAGGATAAGAGGCTCATTTGATTTTTGAAATCAAGTGAGTGGTTAAAACCTCTCAACCACTCGACTCTTATCATTTCCCATGCAGTTTTTTTATGGTATTCATATGAATAAATTATAAAATTTTTGTGTGTGTAGGAAGAGGGGTTAGAATTATGTGGTAAAAATTTTAGAGTGTTTGGGCATTAGTTTTGAGCGAACAAAATCTTGGAGTGAAGGTGAATAGGATCCTACAACACTTTACTTTTCCCTTATGCCTCTCTTCTCTTGTGATTTTTACCTCTAAGGATATCTTATTTTTAGATATGATATAAACAAGGATTATAGATCTAAAAATTATCTTTCCATGGAAACTTATTTCATGAAAAAGCTCTACATAGAGAGGGCATGATAGGATTCTTAGTGTGTCAGGGTTTTTGGGCCGAGTGAAATCCTAGATTTGGGAATCTAGGTTCGAATGGAGAGATCGAGTGCTGTGAGCATCGGATTGCCACCAAATTTGAGACACATCTTCAACATCATCCAATATTTATATTTTAATTTTCTAAAATATTTAAAAAATTATAGTATATGATCAATCGGATCGATCGTGATCAACCATCGAAGGCCCCAATGAGGAGCTAGCACTCCAGTGGGGCTGATCGAGACTAGGAGCTCTGTGTGGACTAATCATAGAGATCGGATATATGTTCGGCTATGACATGATACTAGAGCATTATCTGATGGACTCAGATTGTAGTGTTCGACTACCCACGAAAAGGTATTGTATTCTGAACATGTAGATGTAGTAAATAGTTTATTACATAGATTTATTTTCAGATCTATTAATGTATGCATGCGTATTATATTTAGATCCTAATGTGTAGGGTTAAATAATATGATATGATCAATAGATAATTAATTAAATTAATTATTTTTTGCTGCATCATTGCTATTTCTGAAATATTTTTTGAAAGTAGCATAGCAAATCCTACATAATTTTCTTCAGCAGGAGGATCGATTAGCAATTGAATTGCTAATTAGCTTAATTTGATTAAGCCAATAGGCTGAGATTAAGTCCAATTAAATATTATATAGTTAGATTTGGTTTGGACTTGATTGGATTAAGTTCAATTGGTTTATTGGATAAGCCAAGTGCAAGGAAGAACTAGTCCTAGTCTAACTAGGACTCGGATTAATCTAATTTTCTAATTTAATTAGAAAATAAATTAGAATTAAATCTAATTTAATTAAGTCCTTAAATAAGTTAGGATCTTATTTAATTAGGTTGATTTAATCTTAATTTTATTTGATTAAAAAATCTTGTTTGACCAAGTCAAAACAGGAGTCCTAGTGTGACTAGGACTCCCTATCTCCTTGCACCACCTTGGTCCCAACGCCCTCCATACTTATTTTTTAGGTATTTTTCATGGAAAATTCTTTTCTTCCTGATTTTCATGCCCCCTCTCTCCCTCCAAGTCATATTTGGAAGTTAGGTGGAAGACCAAGTCAAAGGAGGAATTGGTTTTGCTTAGGATTCTATGAGATAGAATCCTTGTTGACCAAAACATCTTCCCTTGAGTGCCGCCCCCTTTTTTATTTGATTCTTCTCTTATTCCATGAAAATAATATCCTTTTTTGTGCACCCTCCCTTGCTTGTCCATGCCAAAAATTATGGAGGAGGCGGCCAACAACTTTCCATGTTTGGATATTCCTAGTCTAGAAATTTGACCTTACTTGGACTCTTCTTTTTCCCTATTTATTAGAAGAATTTTATTTTGATTTCTTTATAAATATAGAGCTTT
This sequence comes from Cocos nucifera, assembly GCA_006176705.1. NCBI lineage: Eukaryota > Viridiplantae > Streptophyta > Magnoliopsida > Arecales > Arecaceae > Cocos > Cocos nucifera. Next base: position 70,664 of record QRFJ01004453.1, read on the forward strand.
GGAAGAGATTTGGGGTGTACAAAAATTATAGGAAGAGAGTCCTTGGGCGTGGGGGTTCCATATGCCCCAAACTAGGTGTCTAGGTGAGAGAAAAGAGAAGAAGAAGAGGATCTTCTTCTAGGACTATTTTATTTTCAATCTCTCTTCCTTTCTTTTTAAGTTTTTTAAGAGATTCTTATATTAGCAAATTCTCATCTTCCTTCTCATATTTTAGAGAGTTTAAATTTTAAAGAAGGGAGCATCGGTCGATCGTCGAAGAAGGATCAGCATAGTACTAGCATGCTATGATGATTTCCTGCATCAGACTTCAGATCAGAGATCGTAGGCTCGTATGGACGAATCCTAGAGACTGGATGCATGTGCGGCTTATGACTTCATCCTCAAGTCCGGATCAGCAAGTTAGAACATCTAAACTTACTTAGGTAATAGGTCTGATCTATAAACTTCATACCTGCATTTGATGTAGTGTAGATCTAGGTTGATTTGATCTTTTTTTTTTCTTATTTGATTTTAATTTTTGATTTAATATCATTCCTTAATCATGTAATAGATCTAAGATCTAGGTATTTACATAATTATTTAAATAAATTTTAGATTTATTTAAGTCTTTCGCTGCAAGATCTTGAAAAGTTTCAAGATCTACCTGCGAAACTCTAGATCTAGTTTCTTTACTAATATCTGGTATTTCTGGAATAAAATTTAACTTATTCAAATTTAAAAATTATTTTTGATTTGAACTCCTCTTGATAGAGTTTTAGATTTCTAAAACTCCTCCCTTTTGCATAATTTTACCCATGCCCACCCAGATTTTTTGTCACTTCATTTTCTCTCCTTTGTGTGTGGGATTGCTGGTGCTCATGCTTGATTTTTAGGGAGGGGCATCTAAGAGTTGGACGTCCCCTAAAACTCTTGGTGTTGACCTAGTCAACTAGGTATTTAACCTAGTTTCCACTTCTTATGGGTGCCTCCTATTTAATAGGTAATTGGAATCAAAAGTCAAGTTTTTCTCCATGCAAAAGCTGAGAGAGAGAGCGTGAGGGGTGTGGGAGGTTGGCATCAGTTGTTTGCACATGAGGCAACTTTTGAACATCAACTATTGATGTAAATGTAAGAGAAAAATAAGAGAAGAATGTCTTCTCTTAGATTTTTCTTACAAAGTCTTTTCTTCTCAGATTTTTGTGAGATTTTTCTATGAGAAAAATTAGAGAGAAGAAGGGATATAGAGCATGGAAAAATAATTGAAGAGAAGGTATCCTCTTGTCATTGCATGGAAATCAATTTCAGGATTTCAATGGTAGATTTCGAGAAAGAGAAGATGGGTCTTCTCCTTTTGATTTTCCTAATCTTTTCTTTTTATATTTTTAGGAGATCCAAGGGTTGGTCTTCTCCTTCAATCCTCCTTCTGATCTTCCACTCTTGGAGAGTCCAAGAGATCTAAAGATAATTTTACAGATTGACCATCAAGAGGGATCCACAAGAAGAAAGCACTTCAAGCAGATTTTCATTCAATGAACCTCCGATCTATGTAGCGATCTCGTGTGGACTATCCATAGAGGTTAGACATACTATGCAACTACAAGCAACAAGAACAATAATGAAATCAACCACCGTATTCTTGAACCATGCAAAGGTAAGAGATCTGATTTTTTTTTGACCTAGATGCGATCTAGGATTTTTAGAACTGATCTAGATCTAAGGTATTGATGTGATCAATACCAATCTATATTTTATTTTTTAGTTTTATCATGCATCATGTTATATCATAGATTCTAGATGTAGGGTTTAGTGATTAGATCACATGCATAATTAAGTTAAATAGTTTAATCTATATCTTCCACTATGTCTGATTTTGAAAAAAATTTGAAATATATATATGAAATCTTACATGAGTTTCCAACAGTAGTATTAGAGCTTTAGGTTCTTTTATGACATGATCATGCATGCTTTAAAATAAATCTTAAAGTAAAAATTAAAGATTGCACATACTGATCATAAGGTTGTCTTAGTATGTGCTGATTTGAATTTTTAAATCATGAATAAGTTAGATATGATCTAAATAGTTTTATAATTTAATTTTTAATTTTAAATCTAAAAATTAAATAGATATTTGTGAAGAAGAAATTTTAATTTTTTGGATCAGGTTCATTCAGATCTGATCGAATCAAGAGAGATATTTCAAAAATTTTTCTCATGTATTCAGATTAGATCTGAGATGTTTTAGATCTAATTTTATAGATATAATAACTAAAAATAAAATAAAATAAAATTTAATTTAATTTATACCTTGATGTTGGGTAATCAGATTATACTTTGATGATCCTGCTGATTGCTTGAGATTCTGGATCTAGCCATGCAAGCGCCTAGCTTCTACCGATATCTAGTCGGGCTGGATCAGGAGATCTTCTCTTTTTTTATCACCTCTCTAAAAATCAGATCTAGATCTAATTTAGAGGATCTTCAAAACTCCTTTCGAAGATCTGCTGTCATCTCTGTAGCAATGCTGCCTTCTTCCTTTCTCGTCAACTTTTTCTTGCCTGGATCGCACCAAACTGGAGCCCAACTTGCCTTGGGCATGGAGAGGAGAGAGTGGATCAGAAGATGGCATGGAGGAGGGAGAGGGGCAGCCTTGGGGTGTGGCTAGGAGAGAACTCTATGAAAGTTGGGCGTAGATAGGGTTTATATAGACCTTGCTGCGCCATGCAGTGCCACATCATCCCGACCAATCACGTTGCTTCGTGCAATCAGATCTAAATCTGATTGATGGGATGACATTACCTGATCCAATCAGATGATAGACCCTTTAATTCATCCTTAGATGGCACCTAAGACTGGCCAAAGTCTATAGTTATGGGCCACCTAAGTAGAAACCAACAAGCAACCTGGAGTCCCATCCGTATGGGACTCCAGGCATCCCTATCCATAGGAGCATGCCTCCCTAGGTATGCACCCTCTTCTTTCCAAATTCTAGCAAGAGGACAAGCCCTTATCTACTCTCCAATAAGTGCATGACTCATGGGCAGATGTCTAAGTGTTAAAGGTCAAGTCAGAGGACAAGAATTAGCAGGTGATGAAAAATGGCAGGTATTATCTCAAATTTATCTCATAAATTAAGAAAATTCTTTTTTGATCTGGACAAGCTTTAGTCAGACCAAGTAAAAGTACCTAAGTGAGCACAAACTCATTTGGCTCAGTTGAGACAACTTTTAATGATAATATAAGGAGAACATTAGGCTCAATCATGTGCTAGCATGATTTTCTTGAACCTAATTGAATCTAATTCAAATCAATTGAACTGGATTAGTTCAATTGATGATATCCAAATCCAAACCCTTATTTATGTGACCTAGATAGGTTCAATTTTGTATGGTAATGGGATATGTCATAATCTCTATCATCATCATCATCGAAACTTCTTTCGATGGATTAGAACTCTTCTGATTCAGACAACTAGAATGATCGGTCATCTAAATCATTCTAATTGCTCCCAAAATCCACTAGTGACACCTAGTAGTATATGGTGGCAATCCATCAAAACTAAAAATGAATCTCTTGGTGCAGCTACTTATGTGATTAAGTTCTTCTATCTTGAGCTCCGATCAGATTAGGGTTACGGTGAACTCGTCAAACCCTAATTTCTATCATATGATTTAATCATTCGATTCAAGTTCGATGTGAAAATCTTAATAGAAACTCTTTCTATTATTTCACTCTGCCATGGCCATGGGCTTAAGGACTTGATTCTCATGATCATCATAGGGTTGCTCCTCATCTACCGAGGTAGATAGATTCTCTCTTGGTGCAATCCAATTCCTATAATGAATATGCTATAGCCAATATACACCTCAGGGTTCCGAATGACTAGGAGATCGAGTCATGGTGTAGTCAAACTATAACACCCTTAAGGTGAACTGTCGATGCACCTTAGGTCAAAGAACCAGACACACCACTGCAGCTTTGAGTCAATCATCGATGAGAAGGTAGACTTCCTTATGACTGCTCGAGGTGGTCATGCTCAGTGCCCTCGTTCTCTAATGAGATCTATACTCTTGCTCTGGTGTCTCTACACCATAGACTCAAGACTCATCATCTATAAAGAAGTGATTGTACACCAACCTTTTGGAACAATCATCATCCACATGATGATCCTATGGTCAGGAGCATTTTATGAGTTAATAATGAAAATTTTTGTCTTAAATTTTTAACTCTTGAAAATAAGAATTATCATTACCATTAACTCAAGGAATGTATCATAGACATTAAATACACATTTATGATAGAAAATAATCCATTTTATTATTTATAGTCAAAATTATAATTTTGCTCCTAGAAGTGTATTACAAGTGTTAGCCAATTCTGGCTTCTAGGGCATACATATCTAACAAACTCACACTTGACCTAAAGTCAATTGGCTACAAATCTATGTCCCATCTTCTTAAGGTGGGCTTTGATCTTCTATTGGCCCAATGGCTTTGTAAGTGGGTCCACCGCATTATCTATGGAGTCGACTCTCTTGACCACGACGTAACCCTTCTCGAGGTAATCGTGGATGAAGTGGTATCGCCGCTCAATGTGCTTGGATTTTTGGTGAGACCTCAGCTCCTTAGCAAGGGCTATGGCACCATTATTGTCGCAGTACAGAGGAATGGCATCTGATGGCATTACTCCGATCACTACGGTAAACCTTTTATACCAGAATGCCTCCTTTGCAGCTTCTGATGCAGCAATGTATTCTACTTCCATGGTGGAATCTACATCACTGTCTACTTGGTGAAGGGAAATCCTGATTTCCCGGTCCAGGTTCGTCCAGATCTGATTAGATCAAGAGATATATTTCAAATTTTTCTCTTGATCTCAATCAGATCTTGATATATTTTAGATCTGATTCTTATTATTTTAACAAATAAAATAAAATAAGATAAATTAAATCAAATTTAATTTACCTGATTTGGGTAATCCTATTACCCTGTAGATGATCCTGATTGTAGTGGAAGGTTCTAGATCTTAGCCACGCAAGCGCCTGGCCTCTACCGGTATCCACTCGGGTTGGATCTGGAGAACCTCTTCTTCTCTATCACACCTCCAAAAATCAGATCTGGATCTGATTTGGAGGATCTTCAAAACTCTTTTGAAGATCTGCAGTCGTCCTTTTGCAGCAGCGCAGCCTTCTTGCTTTTGATCGCCTTTCCTTGATCTGAATCGCACCAAACTAAGTCCAAAACACTTTTGGACGTGGAGAGCAAGGGGAGAAGAGAGTATGGCGTGGAGAAGGAGGGGAGAGGCAGCCTTGGACGTGGGAAATCTCTTTCAATAAGACTTTGACTTGGAATTAGGGTTGGGCGCAGGGTCTTATTTATAGACTAAGCGTGATCCAACTCCTCTTCCTCTCAACCAATCACAACCCTTTGTGAAATCAGATCTAAATCTGATTGGTTGAAAAAGAGACCCCTGGATTCCTCCTTAGAGGGCGCCTAAGACCAGTCAAACTGGATTCTTAGTAGAACTCTAATTGGAATCCTAAAGGGAGGTGGAGTCCTTGTCCAACAAGGACTCCTAGGCGCCTCCTACTTGGGCTCACGCCACCCTTGGCGTGCGCCCTTCTCCTTGCCAGGTTCTGGCAGGGGGACAAGCCCCCACCAGCTCTCCAATAGGTGCATGACATGTGGTCAAAAGTCAAAGGGTCAATGGTCAACGTTTGACCAGTCAAAGGTAGACTTTTGACCAAAGTCAAAGAACAAGAAATGGCAGGTGACCAAAAATGGCAGGTAATGTCTTACAAATAAGACAACCTATTCTGACTTGGACAACCTCCAGTCAGACCATATGAAGGCCTCTGATTGAGCACAAACTCCTTTGGCTCAGTCAGGACAACTTATTTATGATAGTAAAAGAAGAACGTTAGGTTCAATCGAGTGCTAGCACGATTTCCTTGAACCTAATTGAATCTCATTCAGATCAATTGAACTAGATCAGTTCAATTGATGATCACCAGATTCAAACCCTTGTTTGTGTGACCCAGTTAGGTTCAGTTCTGTATGGTAATGGGATATGTCATGATCTCTATCATCGACATCATCGAAACTCCTTTCGATGGATCAGAACTCTTCTGATTCGAACAGCTAGAATGATCGATCATCTAAATCATTCTAATTGCTCCCAAAATCCACCAGTGACACCTAGCAGTATATGGTGGCAACCCATCAGAGCTGAATGCGAACCTCTTGGTGCAGCTACCTGTGTGATTAAGTTCTTCTATCTTGAGCCCCGATCAGATTAGGGTTAAGGTGAACTCGTCAAACCCTAGTCTCTGTCATATGATGTAATCATTCGATTCGAGTCCAATGTGAAAATCTAAATAGAAACTCTTTCTATTATTTCACTCTGCCATGGCCATGGGCTTCTGGACTTGATTCTCATGATCATCATAGGGCTGCTCCTCTACCACCGAGGTAGATAGATCCCATCTTGATGCAATCCAGTTCCTACAATGAACATGTCATAGCCAACATACACCTCAGGGTTCCATATGGCTAGGAGACCGAGTAATGGTGTAGTCAAACTATAACACCCTCAAGGTGAACTGCCGATGCATCTCAGGTCAAAGAACCAGACACACTACTGCAGCATCGAGTCAGTCATTGACGAGAAGGTAGACTTCCCTAATGACTACTCGAGGTGGTCACGCTCAGTGCCCTCGTTCTCTAACGAGTACCTGTACTCTCGCTCCGGTGTCTCCACACCGTAGACTCAAGACTCATCTACTAAAGAGAAGCGATCGTACACCAACCTTCCGGATCAATCACCATCCTCGTGATGATCCTATGGTCGGGAGCTGTTTATGAGTTAATAATGATTATTCATGTCTTAAATTTTCAACTCTTGAAAATATGAATTATCATTACCATTAACTCAAAGGATGTATCACAGACACTAAATACACATGTGTGATAGAAAATAACCCATTTTCATTAATTATAGTCAAAATTATAATTTTGCCCCTAGAAGTGTATTACAAGTGTCAGCCAATTCTGGCTTCTAGGGCACATATATCTAACAATCTCCCACTTGTCCTAAAGCCAATTGGCTACAAGTCTAAGTCCCATCTTCTCAAGGTGGGCTTCGATCTTCTGCTGGCCCAACGGCTTTGTAAGTGGGTCTGCCACATTATCTGCGGAGTTGACTCTCTTGACCTCAACGTAACCTTTCTCAAGGTAATCGCGGATGAGATGGTATCACCGTTTGCTTGGAACTCTTCCAGCACAAACAGTCTGCCAGATGTCGACTTTCGATCATCTATATCGGACATGAAAGTCCGAGTCTGTGTATCCCTGGACTTGGAGTTCTCCATTACCAAAGACCAACATCATATCCTTAGTTCTTCTCAAGTACTTAAGGATACATTTCACAGAAGTCCAGTGTTCTTCACCTGGATTTGACTGATATCTGCTTGTGACACTCACAGCATGGGCTATATCAGGTCGTGTACATAGCATGGCATACATGAGGCTCCCTATTGCAGAAGCATAAGGGATCTTGCTCATGCGTTCTATTTCCTCAGGTGTGCTGGGGCACATCTTCTTGGAAAGATGAATACCATGTCTGAAGGGTATTAATCCCCTCTTAGAGTTTTCCATACTAAACCTCTTTAGTACTTTCCTCTATGTACATCTTCTGTGAAAGTCCTAGCATCCTATTCGGTCTATCCCTATAGACCTTAATTCCTAGAATAAAGGATGCTTCACCTAGGTCTTTCATGGAGAATTCCTTGGACAACCACATCTTGACTGATGTCAACATGGGAATATCATTCCCAATAAGGAGGATGTCATCCACGTACAATACGAGGAAGACAACAGCGCTCCCACTGACCCTTTTGAAAACACATGGTTCCTCTTCATTTTTGATGAAACCAAACTTTTTGATCACATCATTGAAACGAGTGTTCCAGCTCCGAGATGCTTGCTTAAGTCCATATATGGACCTTTGCAGCTTGCAAACCTTGTGATCAGTATCACTGGATGTGAAACCTAGCGGCTGTTCCATATAGATATCTTCCTCAAGATATCCATTTAAGGAATGCCGTTTTCACGTCCATTTGCCATATTTCATAATCGAAATAGGCTGCAACAGCAAGCAATGTGCGGATGGATTTTAGCATAGCCTACTGGGAAAAGGTATCCTGATAGTCAATGCCTTCGCGTTGACTATAACCTTTTGCCACTAGTCTAGCCTTGAATGTCTCCACATTCCCATCTGCACCAATCTTTCTCTTGAAGATCCATTTACACCCAATAGGTACTATACCTTCTGGTGGATCTACCAAGGTCCAGACTTGGTTTGAGTGCATCGAGTCAATTTCTGACTGCATTGCCTCTAGCCATTTCTCGGAGTCGATATCTGATATCGCCTCGTTGTAGGTTTTGGGATCATCACCATGAGCACCATTACCTATGAGGAACATTTTCCTCTACTTCCTCTGAAATAATACCTAAGTATCTTTCAGGGGGAGGAAAACTCTTTCCGATCTACGAGGTGGAGGAGGTAGTGTTCTTATTGGCTCAACCTGATTTGGTTCCAACTTGGTCCTTAGCTCGTTGTACTTGTGAGACTTTCTCATCAAGCTTAATCTGCTTTCCAATGCCGCTATCTTGAATAAACTATTTTTCAAGAAAGATGGCATGTCGACTCACAATCACATTGTGGTCTTCTGGAATGTAGAAATAGTATCCTAATGACTCTTTAGGATATCCTATGAATCGAGCTCTAAAGGACCTAAACTCTAACTTGTCCGCTTGTTGTCTTTTGACATGAGCCGGACAACCCCAAATTCTGAGATGACTCAGACTTGGTTTCTTACCGTGCCATATCTCATACGGTGTGGTAGGAACGGTTTTAGAGGGAACCCTATTCAGTAGATAAGATTGAAGTTAACAATGAATGTCCCCAAAGAAAATCAGGGAGGTCTGTGAAGCTCATCATGGATCGAACCATATCCAATAGAGTCCGATTTCTCCGTTCTGAAACCCCGTTGAGTTGAGGTGTTCCTGGTGGAGTCCATTGAGAGACTATGCCATTTTCCTTAAGATAGTCTAGGAATTCCCGGCTAAGGTATTCACCTCCTCGATCTGATCGAAGAACCTTAATGGGTTTTTCCAGTTTGTTTTTCTACTTCATGTCTGAATTCTTTGAACTTTTCAAAAGCTTCAGACTTGTGTCTCATAAGATACACATACCCATACCTAGACAGATCATCGGTAAAGGTAATGAAGTAGACAAAATTGCCTCTAGCCGGCACATCAAATGGGCCGCACACATCAGTATGTACTAGGGCAAGGAGATCTGTGGCCCTCTCCCCATGTCCAACAAAAGGGAGTTTAGTCATTTTGCCTTGAAGACAAGATTCACAAGTTGGATATGACTCAAAAGTCAATGGACTCAATAGCCCATTTTTCTCCAATTTGTTGATCCTATCTTCTGCTATATGACCTAATCTCAGGTGCCATAGATATCTATCGTTTGGACTATCCCTAGGTCGTTTGGCATTCACGTTTTGCTCGATAGTTAAGAATAGGTACATCAATATGTAGCTGATAAAGACCATTAATAAGGAAACCATTTGCAATTTTATTTCTTTCATAAAGAATGTTACAATGGTCCTTAAAGAAGGTGATCACATAACCTTCTTGTGCTAAGCATGAAACAGAAATCAAATTCCTGCTAGCTGCAGGCACATAATAACAGTCTTTTAAAACTAAGTCTAAACCAGATGGTAATCGAAGAGGGTATGTTCCCACGGCTACTGCAGCAACTCTTGCTCCATTACCGATGCGTAGGATCATGTCTCCATCCCTCAGCCTCCTGCTATCCTCAAGACCCTGCATAGAAGTGCACAGATGAGCACTAGAACCAGAGTCAAGCACCCAACTGGATGCAGAAGAAACCGTAAGGTTAGACTCAATAACGAGCATACCTCCAGAAGGACCTTCCTTCTTGTTCTTCAGGGTGGCCAGGTAAGTAGGGCAGTTCCGCTTCCAATGGCCGTCGCTGTTGCAATGGAAACACTTTCCTTTGCCATCGGACCTTTCTTCTTCGGTTCTGCCTTCTTCTTCTTTGATCCTTCCACCTTTTGCTTTTTCACAGACTTCTTTTTCTTTCCATAAGACTTTCTTTTGGAAGAAGTCCGTTCCATAGCAAGAACTGAGCCTTTAGAACCTTTCATAGAAAGCTCAGCGGTAACCAGCATATTCATTAACTCGGCCAAGGAATTTTGAAGTTTATGCATGTGGTAATTCATGATGAATTGCCCATATGCATCAGTCAAGGATTGCAGAATAATATCGTTCTGCAAGTCCAAGTCCAACTTCACACCGAGCTTCTCAAGCTCTTCCATGTCCTTGATCATTGTCAGACAGTGATCTTGGACTGACTGCCCATCACGCATCTTAGCCTTAAAAAGTCATTTCGTGACTTGATATTTGGCTGCGCGACTCTGTTCACCAAACATCTCCTGCAGGTGAGCCAACATTTGGCGAGCAGTCCCGATATCTTCATGTTGGCGCTGGAGCTCATCAGACATCGAGCCCAACATGTAAGTATCTGGCCTTATTATCTTCGTCAATCCATTTTTCCAGAGATGCTCTCTGTTCAAGTGGATGGACGAGCTGGTAAGGTGGGAGGGTCCTGGTCCAAAACATGTGTTAACTTCTCTGAACCCAAAACAATTTTGTAGTTCCTGAGCCAATCTTTATAATTGGGTCCAGTCAGTCTATGTGTGTCTAGGATACGTGCCAAGTGGGTTGGACGCAGACATTTTCCTGTAGAGAGTCAAAGATTCTAGTTAGATACTGTAATTTTGACTTGACCAATTTGTTTAGGGATTTTATTTTTAAACAAATTAGCTCCCACTATTTTCTCGGATCCCTACACTCCCTCTGTAGAGATGCGAAAATCTCCACGATTAATGATTTCTAGTGGGTGGTGCGGTCTCACCAACTGACTCATCACCTCACCTAACAGTTATTGGTGATGGGTTAGCCAATGAGTGAACAACTCTTGTTCAATGATTCTCTAATCATGGTGCACCCAAACTTGGTCTCTAATTCATGAATCTCACCGTATCCGGAATATTGATCCACTCCTTAGTTAAGTCAGACCCACCATTTGCATAGACTGGGTTCCTAATTGAGTCTCTCACCGTATCCGAAATATTGAGCCCAACTCATCCTCCAGCCCATAGCATCCAATGCCTAATAGACATGGTTGCATCTTCCCGGTGCAACTGAGCCACTGTATCCAGCCGAGAACAATCAACCCCGGGAAGGGCCCGCACATCTACAATGGTGGAAGACCTCGGACTTAATCTTTTCTTAGGGAGAATTGATTCAGGTCTCATTAAACTAGACTTGGCTTAGTCATAACAATTATGACTAACCTAGTGGCATGGGTCAGCTCGGATTATTGACCACCTCAGATCAGAACTGTGTCAACAGATATGGCCAGGTAAGTGAGACCGGTGGAAGGAATATGCCGTTAACTCGCACAAGAACGCATTCAGGTCGAGTAGCTTCCAATTAAAAACCAGTCGGTCGTCTGTGCCAAACTTACCTTAGACACCAAATTGTTGAGTCAGAACCAATTGGGTTAGCCTACAATCCAGACTCTAACCTCTGAGCCTAATTAGGTCTTGCTTGATCGTGACTCGATCTTGACCCAGACTTAATCCTATTAGGCTGGTCAATTTAAGCATTGTTGATCCCATCTAACCAACTCTTGATTCGGTTTGATCAACCGCTTAGACCTAATTGAGCTACCCAAGCCCGAACCCAGTATTATGAATATGTCTTAGATCTGAAATTCTCAATTTTAGACCTAATTAATATTCCATAAACTTAATTCTTAATTAAGTTGGGTTCATAAACAAAATATGCACAATAAATCCTAGGGTTTCAGGATCTAGGGTTTTGCAGAAAGTAAGTTTTGGGTTTCTGATTAAGGACGAACACGCAGCACCCCTACACGTCATAAGAACACCCCATCGAATGGGAAGAGAGGGCCTTTAAACCCTTCTTCGTTCTTATGACCGGACGGCCAAGAGGAACGCCTTAATCAGGAACATGTAAATCTACAAAACAGTTATAGATCTATATCATATATCTCATATACAAATTTAGATCTAATCAAGGCATATTTTGCATACATCTCATGTATCATAATCATGCATGTTTTCAGATCTAAATTATCATCATAATAATCTAAAAAATTAGATTTAAATTGATCTAATCAAAATAAATTCTAATCTAGACAATTATGTAGAACTATTCTACAACTAGTCTAGTCATGCATCTATCATATCTCATATGATATTTAAAATTAAATAATTTTTATTTGCTGTTTATCAGATGTTATTATAACACTTATAATATCAGAAAATAGTAAATAAGAAGATCTAAAATATGATTTAATCAGATTAAATCAAAGACATGCAAAACTATTCTATAGAACTATTCTATTCTAGAACTAGTCATGCATATCTTCATGTTCTTAGATCCAAATCATTTAATTTTAATTTTTTCTGATTTCAGATCTGATCACATCTCATGTGACATCTGAAATCACTTTATTTTCTAATTAAAATAAAATTAAAATCAGATCTAAATAATTTTAGAACCATGGCTCTGATACCAGTTGAAGGGAAATCCTGATTTCCCGGTCCAGGTTCGTTCAGATCTGATTAGATCAAGAGATATATTTCAAAAATTTTTCTCTTGATCTCAATCAGATCTTGATATGTTTCAGATCTGATTCTTATTATTTTAATAAATAAAATAAAATAAGATAAATTAAATCAAATTTAATTTACCTGATTTGGGTAATCCTATTACCCTGTAGATGATCCTGATTGCAGCGGAAGGTTCTGGATCTTAGCCACGCAAGCGCCTGGCCTCTACCGGTATCCACTCGGGTTGGATCTGGAGAATCCTCTTCTTCTCTATCACACCTCCAAAAATCAGATCTGGATCTGATTCTGGAGGATCTTCAAAACTCTTTTGAAGATCTGCAGTCGTCCTTTTGCAGCAGCGCAGCCTTCTTGCTTTTGATCGCCTTTCCTTGATCTGAATCGCACCAAACTAAGTCCAAAACACTTTTGGACGTGGAGAGCAAGGGGAGAAGAGAGTATGGCATGGAGAAGGAGGGGAGAGGCAGCCTTGGACGTGGGAAATCTCTTTCAATAAGACTTTGACTTGGAATTAGGGTTGGGCGCAGGGTCTTATTTATAGACTAAGCGTGATCCAACTCCTCTTCCTCTCAACCAATCACAACCCTTTGTGAAATCAGATCTAAATCTGATTGGTTGAAAAAGAGACCCCTGGATTCCTCCTTAGAGGGCGCCTAAGACCAGTCAAACTGGATTCTTAGTAGAACTCTAATTGGAATCCTAAAGGGAGGTGGAGTCCTTGTCCAACAAGGACTCCTAGGCGCCTCCTACTTGGGCTCACGCCACCCTTGGCGTGCGCCCTTCTCCTTGCCAGGTTCTGGCAGGGGGACAAGCCCCCACCAGCTCTCCAATAGGTGCATGACATGTGGTCAAAAGTCAAAGGGTGAATGGTCAACGTTTGACCAGTCAAAGGTAGACTTTTGACCAAAGTCAAAGAACAAGAAATGGCAGGTGACCAAAAATGGCAGGTAATGTCTTACAAATAAGACAACCTATTCTGACTTGGACAACCTCCAGTCAGACCATATGAAGGCCTCTGATTGAGCACAAACTCCTTTGGCTCAGTCAGGACAACTTATTTATGATAGTAAAAGAAGAACGTTAGGTTCAATCGAGTGCTAGCACGATTTCCTTGAACCTAATTGAATCTCATTCAGATCAATTGAACTAGATCAGTTCAATTGATGATCACCAGATTCAAACCCTTGTTTGTGTGACCCAGTTAGGTTCAGTTCTGTATGGTAATGGGATATGTCATGATCTCTATCATAGACATCATCGAAACTCCTTTCGATGGATCAGAACTCTTCTGATTCGAACAGCTAGAATGATCGATCATCTAAATCATTCTAATTGCTCCCAAAATCCACCAGTGACACCTAGCAGTATATGGTGGCAACCCATCAGAGCTGAATGCGAACCTCTTGGTGCAGCTACCTGTGTGATTCAGTTCTTCTATCTTGAGCCCCGATCAGATTAGGGTTAAGGTGAACTCGTCAAACCCTAGTCTCTGTCATATGATGTAATCATTCGATTCGAGTCCAATGTGAAAATCTAAATAGAAACTCTTTCTATTATTTCACTCTGCCATGGCCATGGGCTTCTGGACTTGATTCTCATGATCATCATAGGGCTACTCCTCTACCACCGAGGTAGATAGATTCCCATCTTGATGCAATCCAGTTCCTACAATGAACATGTCATAGCCAACATACACCTCAGGGTTCCATATGGCTAGGAGACCGAGTAATGGTGTAGTCAAACTATAACACCCTCAAGGTGAACTGCCGATGCATCTCAGGTCAAAGAACCAGACACACTACTGCAGCATCGAGTCAGTCATTGACGAGAAGGTAGACTCCCTAATGACTACTCGAGGTGGTCACGCTCAGTGCCCTCGTTCTCTAACGAGTACCTGTACTCTCGCTCCGGTGTCTCCACACCGTAGACTCAAGACTCATCTACTAAAGAGAAGCGATCGTACACCAACCTTCCGGATCAATCACCATCCTCGTGATGATCCTATGGTCGGGAGCTGTTTATGAGTTAATAATGATTATTCATGTCTTAAATTTTCAACTCTTGAAAATATGAATTATCATTACCATTAACTTAAAGGATGTATCACAGACACTAAATACACATGTGTGATAGAAAATAACCCATTTCATTAATTATAGTCAAAATTACAATTTTGCCCCTAGAAGTGTATTACAAGTGTCAGCCAATTCTGGCTTATAGGGCACATATATCTAACACTTGGAACTCTTCCAACTGACAGCTCCACCATTGCACATAAATAGACTCTCAGATATCAACTTTCGATCATCTACATCGGACATAAAATCCGAGTCTGTATATCCCTGGACTTGGAGTTCTCCATTATCAAAAACCAGCAACATATCCTTAGTTCTTCTCCAGTACTTAAGGATATATTTCATAGAAGTCCAGTGTTCTTCACCTAGATTCGATTGATATCTGCTTGTGACACTCACAGCATGGGCTATATCAGTTCGTGTACATAACATGGCATACATGAGGCTC
This sequence comes from Cocos nucifera, assembly GCA_006176705.1. Lineage (NCBI taxonomy): Eukaryota > Viridiplantae > Streptophyta > Magnoliopsida > Arecales > Arecaceae > Cocos > Cocos nucifera. The sequence goes on from QRFJ01004453.1 coordinate 85,920, forward strand.
TCTATTACTGAAGCATAAGGAATCTTGCTCATGCATTCTATTTCCTTAGGTGTGCTAGGGCACATCTTCTTGAAAAGATGAATGCCATGTCTGAAGGGTACCAAACTCCTCTTAGAGTTTTCCATGCTAAACTTCTTTAACACTTTCTCTATGTACATCTTCTATGAAGGTCCTAGCATCCTATTCGGTCTATCTCTATAGACCTTAATTCCCAAAATAAAAGATGATTCTCCTAGGTCTTTCATGGAGAATTCTTTAGATAACCATATTTTAATTATGGTCAACATAGAAATATCATTTCCAATAAGCAGGATGTCATATACGTATAATATGAGGAAGACAACAGCACTCTGATTGATCTTTTTGAAGACACATGGCTCCTCATCATTCTTGATGAAACCAAACAATTTGATCATATCATTAAAGTGAGTATTCCAGCTCTGAGATGCTTGCTTAAGTCCATATATGGACCTTTGCAGCTTGCATACCTTATGATCATTATCACTAGATGTGAAACCTAGTGGTTATTCCATATAGATATCTTCCTCAAGATATCCATTTAAGAATGCCATTTTCATGTCCATTTGCTATATTTCATAATCGAAATAGGCTGCAATAGTAAGTAATGTGCAGATGGATTTTAGCATAGCTACTGATGAAAAGGTATCCTGATAGTTAATGCCTTTGCGTTGACTATAACCTTTTGCCACTAATCTAGCTTTGAATGTCTCCACATTCTCATCTGCACCAATCTTTCTCTTATAGATCCATTTACATCCAATAGGTACTATACATTCTGGTGGATCTACCAAGGTCCAGACTTGGTTTGAGTACATCGAGTCAATTTCTGACATCATTGCCTCTAACCATTTCTCAGAGTCGATATCCAATATCACCTCGTTATAGGTTTTGGGATCATCACCATGAACCCCATTACCTACGAGGAACAATTTCTCTACTTTCTTTGAAATAGTACCTATGTACCTCTCGGGGGGAGGAAAACTCTTTCCGATCTATGAGGTGGAGGAGGTAGTGATTATATTGGCTCAACCTGATTTAGTTCCATTTGGTCCTTAGCTCGTTGCTCTTATGAGACTTTCTCATCGAGCTTGATTTGCTTTTCATTGCCATTATCTTGAATAAACTATTTTTCAAGAAAGATAGCATGTCGACTTACAATCACATTGTGATCTTCTGGAATGTAGAAATAATATCCTAATGACTCTTTAGGATATCCTATAAATCGAGCTCTAAAGGACCTAAAGTCTAACTTGTCCACTTGTTATCTTTTGACATGAGCCGGACAACCCCAAATTCTGAGATGACTCAGACTTGGTTTCTTACCATGGCATATCTTATACGGTGTGGTAGGAACGATTTTAGGAGGAACCCTATTCAGTAAGTATATTGTAGTTAATAAATATTATCCCTAAAAAAAATCAGGAAGGTCTGTAAAGCTCATCATGGATCGGACCATATCTAATAGAGTCCGATTCCTCAATTCTGAAACCCCATTAAGTTGAGATGTTCCAGGTGGAGTCCATTGAGAGACTATTCTACTTTTATTGAGATAGTCCAGGAATTTTCGACCAAGGTATTCACCTCTTCGATCTGATCAAAGAAACTTAATGGGCTTTTCTATTTGCTTTTCTACTTTATGTTTGAATTCTTTGAACTTTTCAAAAGCTTTAGACTTGTATCTTATAAGATACACATACCCATACCTAGATAAATTATCGATAAGGGTTATGAAGTAGACAAAGTTGCCTCTAGCTGGCACATCAAATGGGCCGCACACATCAGTATGTACTAGGGCAAGAAGATCCGTGGCCCTTTTCCCATGTCCTATAAAAGGGAGCTTTGTCATTTTGCCATGATGATAAGATTCACAATTTAGATATGACTCAGAAGTCAACGAACTCAATAGCCTAGTTTTCTTCAATTTGTTAGCCCTATCTTCTACTATATGACCTAGTCTTAGGTGCCATAGATACCTATCGTTTAGATTATCCCTAGGTCATTTCATGGTATTCACATTTTGCTCGATATTAAAAATAGATACATCAAGATGTAACTGATAAAGATCGTTAATAAGAAAATCACTTGCAATTTTATTTCTTTCATAAAGAATATTACAATGGTCTTTAAGAAAACTAATTACATAGCCTTCTAATGCAAGGCAAAAAATAGAAATCAAATTTCTGCTTGCTGCAGGCACATAGTAACAGTCTTTTAACACTAAGTCTAAACTAGATGGTAGTCAAAGAGGGTATGTTTCCACGATCATGGTAGCAACTCTAGCTTCATTTTCGACGCGCAGGATCATCTCACAATCCCTTAGCCTCCTACTATCCTCAAGACCCTGCATGAAAGTGTACAAATGAGCACTAGAACTAAAGTCAAGCACCCAACTGGATGCAGAAGAAATCATAAGGTTAGACTCAATAACGATCATACCTCTAGAAGGACCTACCTCCTTCTATTCTTTAGGGTGGCCAGGTAAGTAGGGTAGTTTTGCTTCCAATGGTCGTTATTGTTGCAATAAAAATACTTTCCTTTGTCGGTGGCCTTCTTCAGCTCTGCCTTTTTCTTCTTTCCTCCTTCCATCTGCTTTTTCACAAACTTCTTCTTCTTTTCAAAGAACTTATTCTTGAAAGAAGTCCGTTCCATAGCAAGCACTAAGCCTTTAGAACCTTTTATGGAAAGCTCAGCGGTAACTAGCATGTTCATAAGTTTGGCCAGAGAATTTTGAAGTTTATGCGTACGGTAGTACATGATGAACTGCCCATATGCATCAGTCAAAGATTGTAGAATTATATCATTCTACAGATCCAAGTCCAACTTCACTCCGAGCTTCTCAAACTCTTCCAAATCCTTGATTATCATTAGACAATGATCTTGGACTGACTACCCATCATGCATCTTAGCCTTGAATAGTCATTTAGTGACTTGATACTTGGCTGCGCGACTCTGTTCACCAAACATCTCTTGTAGGTAAGCCAATATTTGGCGAGCAGTCCTGATATCTTCATGTTGGTGCTAAGTTCATCAGACATTGAGCCCAACATGTAGTATCTGGCCTTATTATCTTTGTCCGTCCACTTATCTAGAGATGTTCTCTATTCAGCGGATGGACGATCTGGTAAGGTGGGAGGGTCCTGATCCAATATATGAGTTAACTTCTCGGAACCTAAATTGATTTTGAAGTTTCGGAGCCAATCCTTGTAATTGGATCCGGTCAGTCTATGGGTGTCTAGGATACGTGCTAGTGGATTTGATGCAGATATTTTTCTATAGAGAGTCAAAATTTTTAGTTAGATATTATAATTAAGACTTAACCAATTTATTTAGAAATTTTATTTTTAAACAAATTAGCTTTCACTATTTTCTTGGATCCCTACACTCCCTCTGTAGAGATGCAAAAATCTTCATGATTAATGATTTCTAATGGGTGGTGCGGTCCCACCAACTGACTGATCACCTCACCTAATAGTTATTGGTGATGGGTTAGCCAATGAGTGAACAGCTCTTGTTCAATGATTCTCCAATAATGGTGCACTCAAACTTGGTCTCTAATTTATGAATCTCAC